>APFE030928353.1:8936-23259 GCA_000404065.3 Pinus taeda | reverse complement strand
AAAAACATGTTAAAACCTATAAATTCTAAACATAAAAAATACAAAATAGAATATCTAAGACTAGAAGCAAAGGACTTAATAGTGTAAGTCCCTTATATCAGATTCTTCAGGTTTGACTTTCTTTAGGTCTTCTTCTTCATCAACATTGGCTTGATCTCTTTCTCCCTTCTTGTTTCTAGGATTGTTGGGACATTCACTCTTATAGTGACCCTTCTTATGACATTGATAGCATTCTACTTTGGACATGTCAACCTTCCTCTTTGGTCCTTTCTTGAAGTTTCCTCTGTGTTGAGCAGCATAGGCATTTGACACTCCTTTAGGGTTGGCAACTAATGAGATCCTTAATTCTTCTTGACTGGAAGCAGTCCATAGTTCTTCAAAAGTGGGAGCTTCCTTCCAAATGTTGAGTCCTGCAACAATTGAACCCCAAGTAGGTGGTAATCCTAGTATAGCAGTGATCACAAGTTCTTTGTCTGGAACAATTTCATCAATGGCCAAAAGATCATCTTTGATTCTTGCTATCTTCACAAAGGAAGCCACTGTATCTTCTTGAGTCATCTTTGTGGTCCTTAGTTCATTGTTCAAGCTTGCTACTTGACCAATGTTCTTAATAGTGAATAACTTTGACCAAGCCTCATACATTTCTTGAGCATGGTCAATGTTGGCTATGAATGGGACAAGGTTGTCCTTTATTCCTTCTACCATTAGGTTCATGGCCACTAATTCCAAATCTCTGAATTTTGCTTTATCAGCATCACTGGAGTCTTTTGTAGGCTTCTTTACTTTTCTTTTCACCAAGTCTAGTACCTTGTTCTTTTCAAGGATGAGGTCAATCCTTTTCTTCTAAGATTTGTAGTTTGAGGCTCTCCCTTGATTGTGTTAGACATCTTTCTTGAATATAGTAGACTTCTTCCTTGAAAGAATCCTTTTGAATGATTCCTTGATTAAGCGCTTGAGATTGCCTTTAGCTACTTTCTTTACCAAATCTTTGAAACCATGTTAGAAAATCAGAAAGGCAGACATATTTTCTTATACTTGATAATTACTGGTGATGTTCTTGATTTCTTATTAGGTTCCTTTATATCTTCTTTCTTTTAGTTCATCAAGCAATTACCAAAGGAATAACACATAAATCAGTGGACACCAGATATAGGCTCACAACCAGGACAAAACCCCCCTCTAGGGGAAAACCTAGTCAGTGATTATTTCTTCAATAGTTTTCCTGAGATATTCCAAGACTCTAGACCTTGACACAAACTTTCCTCCACACCAATTCGACCTCCTTCTTCCTTTGCAGATGATCCTACTTGACTTGACAACAACAACAACAATAGCAACACTTTCTTTGACCCAACAACTTCGACCTTGCCTTAGAGACTTCGATCCTCACTGAGATACTTCAATCCTCACTTAGAAACTTCTTGACGCAGCAACATCCAATGACAACAACTTCTACCTATGGTAGCAACAACATGTAGCAACTTGCTATGACATCACCTAGAGAACTTCGATCTTCCAAACCAGGGCACACGAGAGAGAGATAGATGGACCAAAACTTCGATTTTCCTTCTTTCCTTCACCTAGACCAAACTCGCACTACTTTTGCCTTCCTTCCTCTATTTCGCACTTTTTCCCAGCTTCAAGAGATATCGAACTTGCTTGTTGTGAGTGTGCTTCAAATGGAATTCAAACTGCTTCATTTATAGTCCTGTGGTGAGGTCGAATAGCCCTCTTTGAGGTCAACTTGATCATCTTAAGGAGGTCAACTTGATCATCTTAAGGTTGACTTGGTGTGGAGGCAACATAATTCATATTTGACTCAATACTTAACCTTTTTACATGATTCAAAAGCCCAAGAAAGGTCTCTTTAAAAGTACAACGACTCTATTAACTCAGAATAAATTCTAGAAGTCCTCAATGGGGACTTTGACATAAAACAAGGTGACCCAAGCATGAAACCCATGCTTTAATAAGTCATAATAATAATAATAATAATAATTCTTTTCTTTATTCTTTTGACAAGTACATTACATGATGACTCAAATACATCTAATGAAGATCGAACCTAGTCACATTTTCCAATAATTTGTGCGCAAAAAACTAGGTAAATATTAATCAAAGTTTATGACTATGTGGGGGCTCAATTTTCTATGTAAATCTGGTAGTGCCTTCATCAAGCAAAAAAGAGATAAGTTGATTTTCTTTCTGTTATACAAATTTCCTTAAAGAGCAATCAAAATACTCCTTGAAGACTGGTTTTCTTGTTGTGAGTTTTTCTAGGGTCATTAGATCAAATCACTGTGTAATTTTCTGAGTGTGTTTGCTTGCATTCATTCCTTGTATCAACTGTGAAAACAAAAGAGTAGAGTAGTCTTTAACATTTTGAGTTAAATGCGTGCTAACATATATGTCAACTCATATGTTATGATGAGGTTTGGGCATTAAACCTATGCAAAAACTTGAAACTAGAAAGGGCTACAACATAACAAAATTTTCTACAAGTGTTGTTAGGAGGCTCCAGTTTCTTAATGCTGCACCTGCTTTTGCCAATGTACTTCTCTAAAGGGCTTAGGTACTTGTGTAGTGGGTGCCCAAAGCCTGGGCTGCTAAACCACCTGATAAGAACAATATGGATTCTAGTGAAAGAAACCATCCATCAGAGACTAAGATCAATAATGCATCTAAGTGAACCGAACGTGAATGTTAAGGGCAATTTAATGCTTCAAACAAGAATCTCTTTCCAAAATCAAGGACCAAGATCTCGTAAAGGTGTTTTCTCCTAGGTACGGTGGCTAAAGGTGTGGCTAAAGGTCGACCCTATTAGGTGCTTCTAGCCCCTAAGGGGAAGTAACAATTCCCTAGTCCACATTATTATTCAATTGATAGGTGTTAGTGAATAATAATGTGGTAATGGAGGGGAGAAAGTGCCATGGTCAAAGGGACCAACTAATGGGTGTGTCCACATCCTGGGTGTATAGATGTGAGAAGGGAGCATTCACGGATGTATGAGTTACCAACTTGGCCTTGGTTTTTCCACCCCTCTTGTGTGCCTTTTACTTCTTCTTGATTATTCCTTGTAAAAGATCAAGGGTTAGAGCTTGCTTTGTATGATGTAACAGTTTTATTACCCCTTTAAGATGAGTCAATTTATCGCTCATCGGGGTTGGGACATGCAAGGGTTCCTTTTTGATGTAATGGAGCATCATGTGCTCAGGAACTAGGTGATGGCATTTGAGGTAGGTAGAGCTCATGCTAAGTTTTTGTCCACTTGCTAATCTTTATGTCTTGACCATATTGTGCATTTTAATTTGCGTTCTTTTGATTTATTGTGGCCATGATATGCTTTTTTTCCTTTTATTTTTCAGTTGCATCAACCTCCCACGGAAATTTTTTTGGGCCCTACTCAAGGTATGTGAACATGTGAGTGCCAAATCGCCAAGAACCATGACAAGTTGTACCTGAAGAATGGAGGTGAGACATGGGGCTTGTAATGTGGCATGAAAGGTTAAGTATGATATGGGGAAGATGGAACACACTATCTCAATCATGACTTTCTAGGTAGTGCCCCTCCTGTAACCCAAAGGTCCTTAAGGGAGGTCCCACTAGATTAGGGTCAAAGATTAACCCCCAGTTAAGGTGAGAGAATTTTTTTATAGTCAAGGTCTGTCAATCTTCGAGATCACTCCGTTGTCCATACTGGATGCCCAAAGCAAACAAGTATAAGCACCTGATCGCAAAATGATCAAAATAGCTTTTGAATGACAACCCACCTTCATCCAAGTGCTAATGTCGGACGGGTTAGAGGCACATGGTTGATGCAAGTGGTAGAGACACATGGCATATCATCGTTTAATGGTGGTTAGTAGGGGTTGTTGGTTGTCTGGATGACTGGGTGTCTGTCAAACGTAGGAGAGAAGTTTCCTCCTATGGGGTTAACCATTTTGCTGGGTAATAGGGTGATTGAGGAAGAGGTGTATATTGAGTAGCCTTAGGGCTTTGAGGTGCATGGGAGGGAGTCTCATATATGCAGATAGAAGAAGGCCTTATATGGACTTAAGCAGGCACCTCGCACATGGTACTCTAGGATTGATGGATAGCTACTTGGATTGGGATTTACCAAAAGTGAGGCAGATTCAAACTTGTACTATGTACTCGTTGAGGGTGAGTCACTCATGTTGGTCCTCTGTGTTGATGATATCTTCTTGATAAAATCAAAGAGGCTCATTGGGATGTGCAAGGAGGAACTTTCTTTGAAGTTCGATATGAAAGACATTGGTTTGATGCATTACCTTTTGGGATTGGAGGTGTGGCAACAACTAGGAGTTATGTTCCTTGGATAGGGCAAGTATGCAGTTGAAATTCTGAGAAGAGTCAGGATGGAGGATTGTTAGCTGATGTCTACACCTATGATCACCAACTTGAGAAAGCTAAGTGCTTTTGAGGGTGAGGTGGTGGATTGCACCTTGTATAGACAATTGATCGGGTCTTTGATGTATCTGGTCAACACTAGGTTGGATATTTGCTTTGTAGTCAATACACTTAGCGAGTTTATGGTGGAGTCGATGAGGGTTCATTGGGTGGCAGCAATGCATGTGCTTAGGTGTCTTCGTGGTATAGTGGAGTATGGACTGAGGTATGTTGGAGTGGAGTTGTAGGGCTACGCAGATTCAGACTGGGCAAGGAGTGTAGTGGATAGGAAGAGTACTTCATGTTGTTATTTCAACTTGGGATCAACTATGATCTCATGGTGTAGCAGAACCCAACACTCAGTGGCACTTATTAACTATATAGAGGTTGTGTACATGGCAGTGAGTGTGGCAAGTTGTGAGGCCATATGGCTTTGCAAGATGCCCATAGGATTATTTGATCTTGAGATGGGGCCCACTGTGATTCACTATGATAATCAAAGTTACATTAAGCTCCCTGAGAATCCTGTGTTTCATGATAGGTCCAAGCATATAGAGATCAAATACCAATTCATTAGGGACAAGGTCTAGAGAGGTGCTGTGAAATTGCAGTACATATCCACAGAGGAGCAGGTAGTAGATATTCTCATCACGCCTTTAGTGAAGGGGAGGTTTGTGTTTTACAGAGACAAGCTGAGGGTGGTGGAGAATTCCTTCCTTGCTAGGAGGGAGTGTTGATTTTGTAGCCTCCAAAGGACTCTACTTTGGCTTAGTGTCTTAGCATGCACAAGATATTTGATTACCTTTTGAGGTGCATGCTTGGTGGAGTAAGTGATATTATGATTTCTTTCCTAAGGCTAACTTAGGAAAAGTACAATAATTAATATAATTAATTATTGTAGACTATTATGCCAAAGTTCTAATATAATCTAATTGACTTAGATATAATCTCAACCATTGATCTCAAGCGAGGCTTCGGATTTTATCCTATCCATTGATCACTTAGGAGATTAGGGTCAGAGATTTTGGCTTAAAGAAATTATAAGATAAACCTAAGGGAGAGGTGAAGACACAGTGTGGAGGAAGGTTTTTTTTCTAGAGAGAGAGGTTTGACTAGACTAAAGAGAAGTGAGGAAAAGTGTACCAGGGAATTTTGGGAAAAATTTAGGGAGGATGAATTTAGGAAAGAGGAATGTTGAGTTGTTGAAGGGGAGGGCTGAATTGTGGATGCCAAAATATCCCTAGAGGCTGATTTTCTCAAATGCACAGGGGTTGTATGACGTGAGAAGAAGGGGGGCCGATTTGCTGGTGAGACAAGTATAATTCTTCAGGGCCAAGTTTCTTCAAGAGGGTCGATTTCCTTGAGGCTGATTTTCTTAGTGGGGTTGAGTTTCCAAGTTCCCAACAATATATATTTTTCTATGTATTCTCTGTGGGTGTAAGCCAAAATTTTCCAGAGTTTAATAATATGAAGAAAGATTGTGTTGGGTACAAATTTCCTGTTGTGTGATTGGCCTCTCCGTTTTTTTTGCTGCATTTTATATTTTGAGTTAATATACCAGTGTGTTTATTTTATCAACAATTTGAGAAATATTTGAGATAAATATTTTCTAGGTTTTAATAAATTTTTGAAGTAAAGTAAATTAGATATGGTATAAAAGAATTTAACATTAATATATAATGCTTATGATGTGGCTTTCTACTTATCCAAATGTCCCACATATTCTATCTTGTGATATTGGTTTTTTATCTTTTAAGCGACGTTTGGAACTTAAAATAGTTTTTCTTACTTGGATGGAAGAAGTATGTTTGCTTTCATCCTTAATTTTATTAAGTTGTTAGGAGTTGTTGTCGTCTTACAAGTATTTTCTTGTTTTAGATTATACGAGTTCATACTAATTATCTGATAGATGTGTAGTGGAGTTGTGTTGTAAGGATTTGCAAAGTAACTTAGTTGGAATTAAGCCAAGACTTTTGGGCTTTCTTTGATGTAACCAATGCTACATAGTACATTGAAAACCATTTGTAGCTAGTAAGTTTGTAGGTTATATTTATTTGTCGAAGCACAAAGATCATGGTAATCTTAATAACACATTTAAATTTGATTAGTAATTGGTATGCTTTTAAATTCATCCTTTTCACATTATTAATAATAATTAATATGACTTTTCCACCTTACAAGTATTAAAGCAAATGGTTAGTAAACAATAATCTCCTTAAAACACATTTTACAAAATGTAGGCACATCATTATGTATCTCAGAAAATGTAGGCACATCATTATGAATCTCTCTAGTCATGATGTGATTACATTAAACTTAGAAGTTACATCTTCATTCAATTTTGAAGCAACTACCTTACTAAAAAGCCCTTTAAGTTGGATAAGGATCATTGTCTTGTGACAAGTAATACTAAAGGCATTCTCTTTACAATGATTTTGCATGCTTCCAGGTGTTACACAGTGGCATTGCTTGAAGATCGAAAGTATTCATTCATGGCACCATTTGGTGGGTTTGCTTTCATTGCTGCATGGGCAAGCCTCTTGTTCTAAACTACTTTTACTATTTCTTGTATATTTGTTCAACTTAGCCATGGATTAAATAAATTTGAGGTCATGCAAATTTGTGTTATATTGAAGTTTATTATTGTTTTAAAAATAATGAAAAAGTTGAATTCTTCGTTAAGCTTTTAAAGTTTTGATAAGCATTCTAATGGGGTTATAGTTCTTCTCTCTTTTTGCAATGTTCTCATTTGTTCTCTTGGATTCACAGTATATAATGATTTTGGTCTTGTAATCATCAATTAAAATTTAAACACAAACTTGAGGCAGTTAATTGCAGAAGTTTTTGTATAGTTAATCATTGTTCATTTAGGATATCATAGAAGGTTGAACTTAATCGAATCCCTATTTCAAGTGAGTAAACAAATAAGATTATGAAAAAGAAACATAATTTCACAAAAGTAGACATACATAGAGGTTTTCTATTGAAACTTGATTGGTATGTCTCGTTAAGCTTTCTGACTTGGGATTAGGATGGTTGTTGGCTTTGAATGTGGCTTATATTAATATCTTTTTAATTTTTTTAATTAATGGAAACATCAACAAAAATTGCTATATAGATAGTCATGCTTGTTAACAAAAATAACTTGTCCCCTTTTCCTTTTTCTACATGGTTCCTTCTTTTACAATATGGCTCCATCTCATTAATTAATCCACAATGTTTTTTGAGATTTTAATGTTAATGTTTTCAACTATATATTTCGTTTCAAATATTATTGTAGAAATTTTAATAATTGAGCAATTAATGTAACTTTTGAAATTTCGCCTCAATTTTGAGGTTTCCTAGATCCATTTTTTGTAAAATTTTCTGCCCTAGTGCTGAATTTGAAATATTAAATATTTCACTTTTGTTTGACTCATTCACCAGGTAACCTAAGAAAATAAAGACTGAACATGTGTAGTTCAATGCAGACAAGTTACAACCCTTGGGGCATGTTACAACAAAATCTCACACTTCTTGAGATAAATTCCAAAAACTCAAGTGCGAGACTCATTGCACCTCATAGGTGGCCATTGTCACCTCACCAACCCTCTTTTCGCTTCTGGCCAACTCTCCTCTAGCACACAGGGGTTGTCCCTATAGATCATAGAGTTCAAATGGCTTGGTCAAGACAAGTTGAGCTCTCCAATGCTTCTACTTCACACTCCTCCAATCAAATCATCTAATCAATTAGGGTTTGGGTGGAAGATAGGATTGCCATGTTTCTTTAGGGTGATTGGGGTTAGAGTTCAAAGGGAAAATCCCCAAACATCATAACTACAAGATTTCCTAGGAGAGTGGAACCCTAGCAAAATGTTTTATTATGATTTACAAAAAAAGGTATAAAGTGATGGAGAATGAAGGATCAATGTTTTAGCTTATCAATGGATTTCTGGGATTTCGAGTCGGACAAGGAGTAAGTCTATGGAAGAGGACTGATGGAAGGGATTTATTAGAGAGAAAAAAGGCTACAATGAGGTTTCCCTACTTCACAAACCCTAGTGACTTTAAACCAAATTGGAAAGAAAGAACAAGGAAGCTATACTAAGGTCCCTTGATGGAAACTCGATGATAATCTTGAAAAGGAGATATTAGAGCCATAAAAGATTCAACACATTTGGGTGAAAAATTTCAGTGAAACCTGCATTATTCAACAAATACAAGATGGAAGATGATACTTACAATAAAGTTTCACAAAATCACCATTTATCATCAAAGAGAAAAATCCATCTAATCACAATATCCTCTTCAAGACAATTTGCTTAACTTGAAATATCCATAGCCAATTTTACAAGGGAAAGTCACATAAAATTTCAGACTAGCTATGGGATTTCTCTCCGAAAATTCCATGAGAAACTGAGGTGATATTAAAGAACTTCAACTCATTACTAAAATAAAATAATATTTGCTAAGCTAAAATCTCCTAAATTAGCCTAAGGAGGGGCAAAAAGCCCTCTCTACAAGTTAATTAATCTAAATTAATATCAAAATGGGGCTTCTAATACCAAATGTACAAAAATTAGGGGCTCAAGCCCTCAAAAGATGACCCTTGTCCACAAATGAAAGGAAAAGGAGGGTGTTTGTGTAGCGCCCAAAGGCCCTTCAATGTGCAAGAAACCTTTCGTTATTCTTTGAAACTGCCATGTAAACACTCCAACGTGTGTGCACGACCCCTAAATCCTTCTGCAAAGGTGGTCAAGATCCTCAAAACACATGTCCTGTCACATCTTCCCATATGGACACTCCTTTCAGCTAATCAAACAAGGGACAGTTCAGGACCACTCCGAAGTACAACACCAACTCCAAAGGCCCCAAGGCCTCCTTTTCCTCTTCAAAGCGCACTGAGATATCCCTCAAATGGGTGTTTATGTCCAGGACAAAGGGGCTGGGGAGCTTCTTCATTTCATACCAAAACTTATGTTTTATTAGAAGTCAGCTCAATACTCATACAAGTCGGCTCGGATTCATTTTTACTTCATATTTCAGGTCGGCTCCACTTAATCCAAAATGACTTAATTTATTGAAACGGGTCAGTTCAGGTATATTTTATTCCAGCGCCCAAGTGACTATATGTACACCTCATAAAGGCCTAATCTTATTACTTTTTAGTGCGCTTTGATTGTGATCTGAGCACTATGGCTACTATAAGAGTGTAGACGGCTTGACCATCTGCAACAGGAGCCCCATTCTTCTGCTGCTGCTCAAATCTATCATAACGACTATCAAATGATGAACTTGGTCACAATTCAGCTAAGTCAAATTCAGATGGATACAGAGTTATGGCTGTATTAATCACAAATGACACCCATTAATTCTACAACAACTTCTGTCATAGCAATGTCCGAGGTTGGTTTGTCGGCAGATGTATCTTGCAACATAAGTTCCTCATGCCCTTGGTTCACATCTATAGAGGTTGGAAAGTTCTTTAGCACAATTGTAAGGCTTAACCCCATGTCACATGGTCTGCTAACTTTCTAGGTGCATGGGGAGTGTTCCTTAAAAAATAAAACAAAATTGATGAGCCATCAAATGTGACCTCGGAACCCTTTTCTCTAATAACTAATGTTCCAAAGATATGGCCTTCTCCCTTCTGGCTTAGTAATTCATCGATGAATCATGAGAGTGAATAAAGGAGCCAGATCTACATATATCTGGACTGTTTCAGATCGAAGGTGCTGGTCAATGGCATATTGGACCTGATTCTGAAATATACAAGGTTTATTTCTGTGATACCAACATTGTTTGGAAATGATTCCTAGATGGTTCTCCTTATCACATACACCAAGTGTGAATCACGCAATCTCTCCACACTGTATTTTTTTCTTCATCAGGGTGTACAAAACGCAGCCATGTTGCATCACACAAGAACATGCCAAGAGAACTCTAGCACTAGTCTCCAAATCTACATGTCCATCTTAGGATTTGAGTTCTGGAACCTCATGTCTTCAACTCTTGCATCGACATAAGCACTAAGACCTCCATGTAACATCAAGAATACAATAACCATTGAGTCTTCTTCCAAGCAAAGCATCTCATCAAGTTCAAGATTCATCAAGCTAAGCTCTCCATGATCTTGCGTTAGCCTCCATGCCTTACACAAGAACAATGATACAAAATCATCCAAGGCATTAGTTGTTCTCTTCATGTCTTTTACTAGGGTTAGAACCCTAGCACCACAAGAACCTAAGATAAATCATCATTACCTCCATTGTCATTTTCTTCTCTAGGGCTTACTTGTATAGTGCAAATCCTAGCATCTCACAAGAGCAATTTTTCTAAGAAAATCCAAGATCTCTCTCTCCTAGGGTTTACTCACTAACCTTAACAACTCGCTCCCTATAAGACGTCTCGAAGACAATACAATACAAAGGTATAATACTGTATACTGATGATAATGGTCACATGATCTCTCTCCATTTTGTATATAGATTAAGTGAGAGACTAAATTAAAACAAGGACTTATGGCCATACTAGTTGAGACGAGAGGTTCATTCTACAACCCAATATGATGTGTAAGGATCTCTGTCCGTCATCAAAGTTGAAATTTTCTTCATATCTGCCAAAATAAAAATTTTAAAAATTTTAAAAATAAAAAAATTAAATAACTATACAAAACATTGAAATAATGTCGGCTCATAAAAAAATCTGCACTTGAAGAAATTGGATCCCTCTTGGCTCATATTAGATCCGTATTTAAGATGGATCTATGCTGGTAACCAACACAACAATCCCACAAGGAGCACCTTACAATAGAAGGATGTACAAGTGTCATACTGTGGTTTATCCAACCTCTATGATGAAATACCCTTTAAGCTTGATTCTCCTAAGGCTCAATGCTCCTCTTAAAGCATGGTGTTCTCTTTGATAAGATGTTAGTCTTACACCATGTTTGGGGTTACTTCACGAGATGTGGTGTCAATGGTATATGGATTGATTTGTGGAGTTGTATGTTGGAGGTGGCTTACTTAATGGTTGTTAGACCTTATATGGATGTTTGTTTGACATTCTTTCTTGGTATGTTGGATATCTTTAGACATTGTGGTGACATTCTATATGTTGGCCACATGGAGGAGGTTGCTTGCTTGGAGAATGCCTCGTAGTGGAAGTGGAACATTTAGTGTTCTGGAGGAGGGCATTGAGTTGTAGACAACATTGGGTTGCTTGGATATTTGCATGGAGCCTCAAAGTTGACTTGGGAACATTTGTGTTGTGATAATCTTCATGTAGGTGGAGTGGGCTCGGGGGAGCACATGGCTTGAAGAGGTGTTGGAGCACTGGATCCCATAGAGGAGCATTGGAGCTTGAATGAAGGGTGTCCTTGTCTTGGAGCCTTGCTTGTGGATTGAAATCACTGTTTAGCTTGACATGTGTCATTTCTAGAGGGAATGCTTCACATGTGTGGACCTACTTGTTTCCTGTAGGTTGTTTGTAGTGGATTAGGTCCACTTATTATTGAGGACCTCCCTTCATTGCTCATATAAACAAAGGAAGGAGAGTCATTTTCAAAATTCATGCTTAGAGAGCTTACATTTTATATATCACGGGTTTTGAGAGGTAGGAGGATGAGCACTAATCTCTCTCTCACTCGCTTGTTCATTCTTCTTTGTACATTATCTACCTCGTCTTGAGGTGCTAGGGTTAGTGCTAGGGTTTATAGTTTTTTTTGGTAGTTAGGGACTTTGAATTACGTCAAATGAGGATTACATAAACCAATTTTTTTTTGCTATTGGTTTGCCGAAAGGGAAACTAGACCAATAACATAAGTTTAGAGTCTTGAGGTTGCTAAGACCTCATCTAACTAGAGCATCTTGTAAATATAGACTTATAAAAATTGGCTGGCTGTGCCAGACCTTGACATACATCGACATGAGAAGACAAAAAATACTATTAGCACTGCAAGCAAAAATCCAACGAGTCATAACAAATATTGGGCAAAATTTCCAGGCATCCATGCTGGCTGGTCACTATCCTCATCTGAGGAGAAGGAGATGTTGGCTGATCTCTTGGCTAGAATGGTCAGCTTGCGGTCTATACTGTCAATTTTTTCCTCCAACTCTACCAATTTGATAGAATTCTCTTGTTGAGTCCTCCTATACCTCGCTATGCTGCCTGCAATATTCAAATGATGTTTAACCTTGTCTTGGATTTTTTCCATGATCGATGAAGTGACAGGAGCACATGCAATGCGACAAGTATAGTGAGAGATGCAGCCCCCTTTCATATGAGTTGGCATCATATCAAAGCGGTGGGGGGACGCATCCTCCTAGGCACCCTCCTTGTGGGGGGAGTTAGGGTTTCATAGTTAAGGAAACATTGGAGTTAGGGTTTGAAGGATAAATCCCTAAGTTGTACGTGTCAAGGAGGAATAGAAGAGATGTCTTGCATGAAGCTGAGGACTTCTTAGTGTGTACTCTAGTGTGTTGGAGTATCTTTGGTGGAGCTAGGGGCTTTCATGTTTTTCCCTAGCTAGGGTTTTGGAGAGCTTGAATGGTTGTACTAGCATAGAATAAGGTTAAATTATATACTTGAATTTCATCTCTTATATGTATATATGAAGTTTTTAGCTGTCAAAATTGTTTTATGGCAAATTTGATTTTGAGTTTTCATTGTCTTCATGGTTTGGTAATTTCCAACAACCATATGTCTCTCTGATTTGACATAAGTTAAGAGTGAAATCATTAAAGGTTTAATATTGAAATTGAAGACAATAGGACAAAAATTGTTGCTATAATTATTGCTGTCATAAAGTGATATTTGGGTCTCGCTTATGCATGATAAGATTGCTGAAATTTGTTGGCATCACGTTGGCATAAGTTTGGTATCTTTTCTCTTGAATTGCCTAGTGGTTTGGTGTTGATTAGAAGTGAAATATTATTTTCTGCTTGCCATTGTTTTATTATATTTCATGTTGACCCTTAAGCTGAAAATTCACAGGGATTAGATTCAACATACCTATAGTACAAAGGTAAAATTTCTGAAGTTGCATTAATTGTCTTAAAACCAAAACTTACATATTCGTCTTCTCATGCAAGGCACTCTAAATGTTTGTGCCACATGTCCTCTCATGTGCTCAATGCTCCTCTTATGTGTGTCAATGTGATTACAATGCTCCAATGCTCCTGAATGTACTTAGGTTTACAACCAACCTCTATAAAATATGCTCCTAAACTTGAGCATCCTCAAGTCAAGTATCCAACCTCCAAGGTTTATATCACATTGTCCCAAGCTCCTAGGGCCAAGTGCTCTCATCCAAGTGCTCAATGCTCCTCCTTCTAGGTAGGTACCTCTCCTAGTGATGCTGTTTGCCCAAACGTGTTAGTCATCATGTCAATAAGGATACCAACCTCTTAGGTAAGGGTTGCCATGCAACCGAGGTCAATCATCCACCCAAATTGAGCCATCCATATGTTCATAAAACATTGGCAAGAGACTAATGTTAGGTGAAACAATTTTGGAGTAACCCTAAAATCTAACAATTATCATGTTAATGCCAATTGTTTTTGAGCCTATCTATCACATACAAATGCCAAGCGTGGAGTATATAATAGAAAGACATTATAATCAATAAATCGCTATAACACTTGATACACCAAAAAAAAGGATTAACTCCCTTTGGGAAACGATCCTTCTCTGCGACAAATGCCTAAATGAAAACATTCGAAAGATTGTTAATTTTAGGTATGTTCTATGCTTAGAGCAATTTATTTCAATTTTCAGAGTTAGCTCAATATCTACTCCAGATTAGCAATCACATCAGGATTAAAGTAAACTGTAGATAGAACATAAACATAAATCGCAAAAGACAAGCCAAGACAAGAGGACACAAGATGTGGCACTAGCCAAGGACAAACCCCAATGTGGGGAAACCCTTGATCAA
>APFE030928334.1:129637-198164 GCA_000404065.3 Pinus taeda | reverse complement strand
TTCCTTATTTGTGAGAAGCTTAGATGTCCCAACCTCCGATGCCATAACCAGTGCTCATCATCCTTGCTTAGATAGCATTGTTGTTGTCCTTCTTCAAATATGTACAGATTATTTGGAGTTCTTTTGCCTTTTATCACTGTTTTACCTGTATCAAGATCACGAACAAGACATCCATTTGACCTGAATATTACCTCGGTTCTTTGATCACACATCTGGCTGACACTTAGAAGATTATGCTTCAATCCATCAACATACAAAACATTTCCAGCCTTGACCTTTTCTTTTAACCGAGCAATGTCTTTTCCTTTTATAGTTGCAGGAGTATCATTTCCAAAAGAAACTTTCTTTCCTTTTTCTAGAGCGGAGTAAGACTCAAGTTTTTCTTTATCACCTGTCATGTGCTTCGAACATCCACTGTCAATGTACCATAGATTTTCTTGTCCCTCTGCAAAAAATGCTATCTCACATATTTCTGTTTGAGGTTCCTTTATTCTCCATGTTTTGGTTCTTGAGGCTTGTTCCTTTTTCTGCTGAAACCTGCTCCTGCATTCAGAATCTTCATGACCAAAGTTATTACAAATAGAACATTCAACTTCATTTTCAAGAGCTGAAAAATTATTATAGGTCCTTTTTGAAATCCCAGTCATACTCCTTTATTTTTGAGCTTCTCTAGTCATGATTGTTTTATATGCAACACATTGAGCTGCTTTGTGACCAAAGTTATGGCAAGAAAAGCATTGTCCATTGAAGAAACTTCTGCGGTTATCAAATCTACCGACCATGTGATTGTAATCTCTATTGTTATTCATTCTTGAATCAAATTGAGAAAATTTTACCTGTGGCTGATTGTAGCTTTTGTTCACCCTTAAGATGGACTGCCCCTGATAGTTTCTATTAGCAATCCGTCCCTGCTTTACCTCATGGTCTTCCTTGTGCTTTTGCTCACTTCTTCTTGCTCTGCATCAAGATAACTTTTTGAGGTTGATGCTTGAGAAGTTTCTCCATTATAGCCCAGACCTGTCTTGTTTAGAGGAGACCGCTGCACATTGATAATCTCATCCAAAGTTTCAGATCCTTTGACAAACTTAAGATTAATAGCTTTTGTTTTCTCAATCTCTTTTCTAAGACCAACAATTTCACCTTCTAATTTTTAAAGATGTCTTTCCTTTTCATCAATTTGAAATTGTAGAGTATCAATGATCATATTCTTCTCTTCTATACATCTCTTAAGTTTAGTAATTTCTTCATGAAAGTAATCCACATCTATAGCATCCATATAATCATCATCTTCAAATGCCATTAATAATTTATATTCATTACCTCGTTCATCTTCATCACTGTTTGATAGACCATCACTGTCTTCATGAGTGTAGTAGCTTTTCTTACTTGCACTCTGTTTCTTGTTCCATCTAGCAGGTTCCTTTCCTTTATCCTTATAAGGACATTTTGCAGCATAATGACCTACTCTTCCACAAGCAAAGCATTTAAAAGGCAACTTACCTCTGAACCTTCCAGAACCCCTTTGAAGATTTCTGACAAAGTTTGATTCTTCTTCCTCTTCTTCGTGGCTTGCTTCATAATAATCTCCTTTGCCTGATGCCTTGAAAGCAGCTTCTCTTCTATCTGATGGAACTCCCTTTCTCATTTCATAAGCAGTTAGAATTCCATGTAGCTGAGACATAGTAAGAATTCGTAGATTTTCTTTTTCTTCTATTGCAGATACTTTAGATTCAAACTTGGGGGACAATGATCGTAGAACCTTTTCAACCACAATAGCCTCTTTTATTTCTTCACCCAAATTTTTCATACAATTAACAACTTCATCTACCCGAAGAAAATAGTTAGCCACACTTTCATCATTATACATCTTGAGAGTCTCATACTGAATCCTGAGAGTTTGAAGTTTGGCACGCTTTACCTGTTCATCTCCTTCATAGCTTGTGAAAATTTTGTCCCATATCTCTTTTGCGGATTTATAGTGCATTACCTTCATGAATTCAGTTTGAGATATACATCCTAATAGGGTACTGACTGCTTTTGCATTTGTTTCATACTTCTTTTTCTCGTCTGCATCTGCAGGAGTAGTTGAAGGAAAAGCATAGCCTGTCTCTACGATATTCCAAACTTCTGCACCAAGAGATTGAAGATAGGCAGTAACTCTTACCTTCCAATAATTGAAGTTTGTCCCATCAAAAACCGGTGGCCTCATAGATGCTTCCCTCTCATAGTTGCTCATGATGAAGGATCTTCCTTCAAGCGATCAAGCTTCTTTAGAAGGACCTGCTCTGATACCAATTGTTAAAAATAAAACTAAGAGGGGGGTGAATCAGTATTATCAGAATAATTATTCTTTTTCAAAACAACTGATATACGCTACTTCAATTTAATAAACTTACGTATGTACGTGACTATGCAGAAGGAAACCCGCGTATACAGAGCATGCTTTTACTTTACTTAATCTTTCTGATGATGATTGTTAGTCAGTGATGCAGAATCAAATAACAATATCCAGAGACAGTAAAACAGAGCAGAAAGAAAATCACACACAAGAACACCAGATATAAGGTGGAAACCCAATGTGGGTGAAAACCACCTGCTGCAATTCGTCTCTATCTTTCTTTAAATTAGAAACTTCTGTTTACAAAGTACTGGTGCAGTCCTTTACCAGTACGCAGGCTGCAACCTGCAGAGAGCTACAACTCTCTCTCGTTTTCCACCTTTCCTGGAAGGGAGCTACAACCCCCTTAGCTCTTGTACTAGCCAAGATACTAGTACGTAGGTGCTGGCCTACAGAAGGCTACAACCTTCTCTTTCTTCCAGGGACCACTTTTCATCAATTTTCCAACTGGATCCATGAACATCAAACAATCATCAAGAATCAACCAATCTCCCTTTTCACCAACTAGATATGAAACCAGTAGATACTTCTCTGACAGCTGTACACAGAACACTGTACCAGAAACCACACAGCAGAACCCAGAACACAACAGCAATAAGCAGAAATAGCTAGATCACAGCTTAAAGCATATACGCAATTTCATCAGTCTGCAACTTGTGTGCATACGCAACTTCGTATGGAACAACCTGCATATACGCGACTTTACTTCCCCTAAACTGCGTGTATACGCGCCTTCGCTTTACTGAACCTGCGTACAGATCTATAAAGGACAACACACTCTTCCAGATATTCAATCGCTAATTATCAGACTTATAGATCAGACAAGCGCCACATCAAGCAGATCAAAATCATACAGAGATACTACCATTTAGGCTTAAAGATTATGACCCATGAATAGACCTTATCCTTCCTTTTGTGCTAAGGTTCCTCCTTCCTTCAGATCCAGATCTGCGTCACCATCCAATATACCAGCTCTAGCACTTTTTAGATCTTCAATAATAATCCAGATGGTAATTTGTCACAAGATATCCTTCCTCTTTTATAGTCCAAGGCCTTCCCCAATACCATGGTTCAAAACCATAACATTTCAATACCATGAACCCAAAACAATGGATCGACACAATTGACGAGACGCCATGGTCCAACACATAGGTTCAAGTTCCAAGATCTAACTGCCATGGACCAAAAGAATGATCACCAACATATACGCGCTTTTGTAAAGTATACCCTGCGTGTATACGCGCCTTCGTCTAGATGAACCTGCGTCTATGTCTTTTTCTACTTTCTGAGCGCCTGAACTGAGATCTGTTACCAAAGAAGGTTGCCATCAAGGACAACACCTGTGCCATAGCACCAAACCTGTGCCATAATGCCAACAATCGCAATATCATCTCTTGTGTACATCACCTTTATTGACAACACTTAATGTAACGGCCTACACCATCTTGACACCGGGGCCTGGAGACGTAGTCCCTCTTGGACGAACTCCATTATCAACGCTTATGTTTTCATGTGTTGATGATTGTTATGTTCCTATTCTTTTTTGCATGCAGATGTATTCATTAATGTTCTTTTAAAATGCAATTTTAACACATCAAAAAAGTAAAAGGTCTTGGAAGGGTCCTTCTTCACACCCGAACCTGGATCAAGTGGTATCAGAGTGGTGTTTTTGTTGATGTGAATTGCAGTGTGAACAATGATAGAGGATGAAAGAGAGATGTATGAGACCATGCTTAACATTTCTAAGAAAGTGGAAATTACGTATGAAAATCTATAGAAAGAGACAGAGGAAAGGGAGTGGTTACAGCTTCAGTTGAAAGCCACAGAAGAGGCCATGGAGGAATTGAAGCATAAAAAACATAATCTTCAAATAGAGAATGATGAATTGAGGATGCGCCCACATCAAGAGAAAGAGGAAATACAAAGTTTGCTACGACAGCTGCAAGCAAAGGACAAGGCATTGGAAAAGTTGCAGCGAGACCCATGTGAGATAAAAAGTAGTTCTCCATCTTCATGTATGATTCTTGATGATGATTTCACTATTTTTGAAAATAATACCATGGGAATTGGCTCCAAACTACTAAAGAGAATGGGGTATGAAGGAAAAGGCTTGGGCGTTAATGGAAAAGGCATTGTCAACCCCATCAAAGTAGAAGAATTACCCCGTTAGGCAGGACTTGGGTATGTCAAGAAGGAAGTTGGGGAATGCGCTGAGACAATTAGTGAACCACCAACAACAAATGATGAACAACCCTCATCAGATCTTTCCAAATTGAAAGAGAAGGTAAAAGATGTTGATTTCCTTTCGGTTTCATCTTCTCATAGTATGATGTTTGTTGGAGATGTGGAGATAGAAATTATAGGGACAAACATGAGGCTCCTTACAAGGATGAGGCACAAGGAGAAAGAAGAACTTGGTGTTAATAACCAAGGCATAACTCCACCTTTGGAGGTTGTGCACGAACATTCATTTGCGGGCTTGAGATACACTAAAGGAGAGTGATCGAAGGTGTTAGATTCGTTCGAGACATCGTCGAGGAAAGAAAATGATGGGAAAACATCCCCATCATCCCATGGCAGTTTCCATTGCAGGGAGAGAGATGAGGCAAGCTCTCATCGCCATAATGACATTACTTTTTGAAGCAACAATGATATGTTGGCGATGTTGTCATAGCTGGGATATTACGTCCTTGTTCTAAACTTGGCCACCAAGTATGTGTTATAAACTTGTGGAAAGTATGGGACGTTATGGGTCATTAGTTGGTCATGTCATTCAAGCATGTAATTTGCAAATCAATGTACTACAGGATGCAAAGGTAGCAGGTGTCAGTTCATCACTTAAGGCTCCGAAGAACAAAGGTGAAGGAGATGGAAGCAAGACCTTTTCAGGACACTTGTGATGTATATAGGGTACAGAAAGAGTTGCAGATTAATTTTCATGCTTTGGAGGACCAAAAGCTCCTCAGTGGGAAGGATTGATCCAGGTGCCTCCAGAGAGAGATACAAGACAAAGAGGGTTTATGAATGCTCAAAAATAAAAGTTCTCAGAATGACTTCAACCTAGGACCAGAGTGTAGATCTCATCTTCATTATCGTGGAGGTGCAAATGGTTCGTCAATCTGAGTCCGGATGATGAAGTTATCGCGAAAAGTGTTTTCCTTGGATCCTTTGAAAATGGAGGCATTTCTTATAAAAATTGGTCCAAAAGCCTTATAAGGAAAATAAAAATCAAAGGATTCCAAAGGGCAGACTTAAGGCCGAGATTTTAGAACCCTCAATCAATGATCTTCGACTAATCACAATCGGGGGCAGGCTAACGGTGATATTGGGACTTAAGACATGTGATGGAGCAATCATGTCGGCGATCGGCATCAGCAGATGCCAAGGGTAGGACCCCTGGACCATAGCGATAGTAATCAGCGATGCGTAATCTCCACCATCGGATCATAACAGATCAATGGCTAAGATTAAATTGGTGGTTGGGAGATCGGCGATCCCAAATACCAAGGGGCAATGCAATGGCGACATGCGATGCAATCTGGAACATCTGATCAGGGAATAGATCAACGGTCCAGATCTAATCAGCATATTGGTGATTGGCGGATCGATGATTGGCAATCGGTGATCCCCCAATATACATGGCCATTGATAGAGAGATATGTGATTGTGATATAGCGCAGACCCGATGGGTTTATGGACCCGATTTGATGAAATTTGAAGTCCAGGGTTTTAATTTTTTTTATGTTTCTGCATGTACTTTTGTGTAAACAGAAAAAAGGTTATTCTGAGGTTTTTGTTGCACCCGCCGGTCCTTCTATGAAAATGGCTTCAATTGTACACCAACAAACTCCATGTTTGAGCTGGCCTTGCCCCAAAAACGTTTTATAAAACACGATGAGTGATAGAGAGCCGAGGCTAGAGAGGGTGCTAGAGAGCCTGAGTGCCAAAATCATCTCAAGAGAAGGCTAGAGAAAGCCCGAGAGTCTGAGTGTTAGAGAGCCAAGGAATAGGTGAGAGTGCCTGAGAGCCTAAAGTGCCAGAGAGCCAATGAGGCGGCTGCACCCAATGGTGAGTCACAGAACGAGAGGACCAGATAAAGCCAGAGATAGCTGGATAGTGCTGTGGGTTTACTCAGAGAAGCTTGAAAGCTAGAGCACTTGAAAGTGAGAGTGTTGAGAGCTGCAGAGCCACAGAGCTTGATCAAGGCAGTGCGAGAAGGTGAACCAAAGAGCCAGCGGGTCAGGCAGAGCCACAGAACTGTAGCAACATAGCCAGAGCGCTACACAGCCAGGTAGCCAGAGAACTACATTGCAGCAAGTCCAGAGAATTCTTCTTCTTGCAATTGATGCTGTGATATTGATGTCTCAGAAAGCTTCAGCATTTTGAAAACTCTATTTTAGATGCCGCTAACTATGATAAGCCAGAAAATTATCGATGCAAGGGAGCCAAAGTCTAGATTGGTAATGGGCCCTGCCTGCATATCGATAATGGGAACAATGTTATTGACTGTGGATTGTTTTTGCTAAGGATACGAACATCCGCTTATTCATATGGCCATTTGTTGTGAGGTATATGTTTTATTCATATATTTATTCTTTATGCATTATGCTGCATGGATCCTTGATTAATATTGACGTAGGATCTTGTTTATTACATGTTGTCATGATTCCTTGCTTGATCTGATGTGGAATCTTCTATGTGATGTACTTGTTGTCATAACTCATCATGTTATGTTTTAAGATCCCTTATTGTATGTTGTTGGGATACTCTTGTTCTCATCATGCATGTTTTGTTTTGACATCCCTTTTGTGCCATGTTGGCGGGATGCTCATCATGCATGTTTTTGTGTCATACTGATTGGAGTCTTTTGATTGAGAATTCCAGTAGTGGAATATCTCTTAGAGCCACTCCTGCATGAGGAAATTTCTCCTTGTATGATCACGATATCATCTCTTGTGTACATCACCTTTATTGACAGCACTTAATGCAGCGGCCTACACCATCTTGACACTGGGGCTCGAAGACGTAGTCCCTCTTAGACGAACTCTGTTATCAATGCTTATGTTTTCATGCACTAATGATTGTTATGTTCCTGTTCTTTTCCGCATGCATATGTATTCATTAATGTTCTTTTAAAATACAATTTTAACACATCACGAAAGTAAAAGGTCTTGGAAGGGTCCTTCTTCACACCTGGACATGGATCAATCCTTAAGAAAGAATGATAATGCTTCAAACAACAAGGATATGAGGAAGTCAAAAAGAAATGTTGGTGCTCCCAGTTTCAACAAAGGTAAATATAAGAGTCAATGCGTTAATGAAGGAAGTCTTGTTCCAAGAAGAAATGCAAATGTTTTCAAGGATGCGAGAAGCAATAACTATCATCAAGGGATCTCAAGGCAAAAAGGCTTCAGAAGTACATCAAGGAAATCTCCATCTCCCAGGTACCAAAGTTTATTTCTCGGTTATTGTTATTCTTGTACAAACTTTGGACACATGGAAAAAGATTGTAGGGCTTATAATGGTCCCCATCAATCTCCGAGAAGCAATTTCACAAGAAGAATTCATGATTTCTTATTCATGAACAACATAAAATGCTTCAAGTGTCATAACATTGGTCATATGGTGCATGATTGTAACTTGATTTGGGTATCTTCGCAAGCCATAACCATGCTATAAAATAAAGTTACACAAGCATGGAGAAGAAAGAAAATACAATCTAAAAATCTCCTGAACCCTCCAGCCAACAACACATGTTATTGACTTGATGAAGATATTCTTGATATTTTAATTGTTTGATGATGGGATTCTACCAAAAAGAGACCATGCATACAGTTAGGGTGAGCTTGTGATTCTTGATCATTATTGCAGAAGCTACTCATGAAAGGGTTCTTATGAAATCCTTGTTGAGCTATATTAGCAATCATCCTTTGAAAAAGATCATTTCTCATGAGCACTACATTCAAGAACATGATTTTGTAACCATTTTTTGGACTATTGTTGAAGATTTTTTCCACTTGATCACTAAGCAAAAATTGGAGTAGCAGAGAATGCCATCCTATGCTAGAGAAATAGGGAAAATAACTGTGTTTTTGGTATTACAGAAGATGAATGTCTCGACTTAGGGATATAATGTGAGAACAGATAAATCAAGGATAGTAATAGAGGGAACCTTCAAACAAACAAACACATCTGGGAATGGAGCCTGAAGCAAGAGCAGTTGGAAGAATCTAGCATAATTGAAGCATTGCAAAAAGTTGTCAACCAGTAAAAGAATTTAAAAGAAAGTCATAGATTGGATATCAAAATCTGCTAGTGGAGATAACCTGCAAGATTTTGTCTAAAACCAATTGTGATTTCCGAATTGAAGATGTTGGAAACTCTAAATCGTGATTTCCGAATTGAAGATGTTGGATACTATAAATCGTGATTTCCAACCATGATCTTCGTATCTTTTGAATCTTGTTGAAGCAAGATAAGGTCTAATTGATCTACAAACCTGTTGTACTAAAATAATCCGAATATCAAAACGCAATTGTGAATTGTGGTGATCTAAGCATAAAGATGAAGTGTGATGTTTTAAGCATAAAAGTTTGTGGACCTGTGTGTATAGTGCCAATTTCTCACAATAACCATATCGGCATAAGTCTCACGACTACAATAATAGGCTTATTCTAGTGCAAATAATTTCCAATGATAAGGCTACTCCAGGACATGACATTGTTTTGAATATCTATATATACATATACCCTTGGTTCAGTACTTACCAAAAGAAAATATGACCTGAGAAAAATCTCTATAAAATGTTGGCTTCATCATCATTGTTGCAATAGTCAGAAAGGGTGATTTGTAGCAACATCAAGGTATGTTTTGAAACTTGTAATTCTTGTAACTGCAGTGGATTATTCTTGGTTCAGAATATCATTTATGAACCCTAAAGATTGGAGCCATGTACGAGTAACATTTTTGTAGCATCCCATAGTCATTGTATTGTATTATTCAAAAGAAAACAATAAGAATTTTGGGTCTTATTGTAATCCACAAGTCAGAAGTAGATTGAAGTTTGGGCTTGTACAAACCCTTATGATCATTGGCTCAATTTTGAAGTGAGGATTCACTGTTAGCAAGTTGAAGTTTTTGATATTTGTTATCATAGCTTTGTATCAAGGATTCCATATCATTTTGGCATATCATTGCACAATAAAACGGGATTCCTTCAATCACCATCACTGCAGAGACTTTTACAAGAACACAAGGAAAATATGGCTCATCAAAAGGAATATAGAAAGGAGAATGTTGTGCAGTTGAATATAGCTGAGTAACACAAGGAGAAGCACAGAGATGCGAAGGAATCCTAATTTGAAGAAAGATAGCGAGAATGACAATTTCACTCGCATCTTCTCCTGATTCAGACTATAAAGACTCCTTAATTCTGACTGTGAAGAAAACAAAATTCAGATTGCAGAAGCATAACAACTTGGACTTGAACATTTGGTGTATGGCTATTTGGAGCCTATTTGGAAGCATTGAAATGGAGCATCTTTAAGCATTGTTGAAACAATTATGAAGATGTTCTGAGACATGAAGAGGGGATAATGTGCTATTTGATGATGAGGTAGAAATCCTTCCATCTTAAGTAAAAAGAAGAGCACCACGACAGGGGGAGTAACATACCCATAAAAATATACTATTTATAAAGAATAAGAGCAATTCAACAGGGGGAGTCCTTGTGCACTCCTTTGCCATTGATGTCAAAGGGGGAGAGAAGAAGAATATTGCCATCAATGACAAAGGGGGAGATTGTTAATATAGGTTGTCATTGATGTCAATATAGCAGTGTTTATGATGGAAAATTCTTTGATACATGATTTCCCATTGATGCCCATTGATCATAATGCTCATAGTGATGAAAGTTTGATATATGATGATATAATGAGATGGAGGATCCAAGTCAATTGAATAGAAAATGATGCATCAATTGAATATAAAATGATGTGTCAATTGAACAGAAAATGATGTAGGAGGTCAATTGAACAGTAAATATAGGTTGTCATTGATGTCAATATAGCAGTGTTTATGATGGAAAATTCTTTGATACATGATTTCCCATTGATGCCCATTGATCATAATGCTCATAGTGATGAAAGTTTGATATATGATGATATAATGAGATGGAGGATCCAAGTCAATTGAATAGAAAATGATGCATCAATTGAATATAAAATGATGTGTCAATTGAACAGAAAATGATGTAGGAGGTCAATTGAACAGTAAATGACGCAGCAAGTCAATTGAACAACAAATTACGCGGGAGGTCAATTGAACAGCAAATGATGCAGTAGATCTAGTAGAACAACAACAATAATAGAGGAGTAGAGAAGAAATATATCAGAAGAGTGGGGGTAGGAAAGTACGGACTTCCTTGATCGTGGTTGAATTCCCGCACTCAATCCTACTTATCGATCTCATAGTCAACCCTTAGATCACGGTCAACTGTGGGGGTTAAGGCTGTTTTTAATCCATGTGCCAATCAAAGTCCCACAAACCTTTGATTTCGATATGTAATACGGACCCGAGAGTTCCATTAAATACATCCTAAAGAAATATCACATACGTCGCATATCACAAGTCTTGAATAAATGTAACGATGGTAAACTACGATTGTGATAAGACTTGTCAACCCAACAGACTATCGATTGCGATGGAGCTATGGACCTGACAGATCTATTGATGACTGTTTAATATTATCTCGCATCCATTTCATCGGTAATATGAATATCGGCCATGTTACATCGGCAATGTTAAGAGTTGCGATTGTGATTGATGACATGGATGTGAGACCTCATTGGGTATGGTCTCTCCTGTGAAATCCTCTATAAATAATGATTCTATTGTATGAATATTAAAAAAGGACCTCTCTAATATAATTTTAATATGCAACATTTATTGTAATTCGACCTCTCTTCCAAATGAACGTGTCTTTTGCGGATGGGTGAACTCGAAGAGACAGAGGAAGTCGAAGATCGAGAAGTCAAAGGTCGAGAAGCCAAAAGGTCCAGCGAAAAAGGAAGCCAAAAGTCAAGCATATCAGGCATCTATAACAAAGAACAAGGAAAGTTCACAATGTGCGTACTGGAAGAAACAAAGGAAGCCAAAGTTCTAGTAGACACGGAAGAAACAAAGGAAGTCGAAGGTCTGGTAGATGCAAAAGGTGTAGTAGAAACCAAAGGTCGAACAAAGAAGTTAGTTGTAGGTCTAGCAAGACAGAAGGAAGTCGAAGGTCTAGAAGGATAAAAGGAAGTTGAAGGTCCAGCAGGACAGAAGGAATTCAAAGGTCCAGCGAGACAGAAGGAAGTTGAAGTCTCAGCAAGAATAAGGAAGCCGAAAGTGCCAGCGGAAGACGAAGATCTGTTTGACCTCGAATGAGCCAAGTAAGATTTTATCAGTCATCATTTGAAGGGATCAGTACACAACACTAGTGTTGAAGTATTTGTGATTTTGTCCCTTGGAAGTAAGATACCGCAACAGTCACTCCTGAAGCATTTTACCATGACAGTGAGAATAGAGGCTTGAACAGAGAGTTGTTTTTATGCAGATCTTAGTGCAGTTCATTGTAGACACATTGAAGATGTGTGAAGACTATTGTAGATCATGATGGCTATTTTAAATCATCATGGGGTAACTTTACATACTCTGCGTGGGAAATATGAAGAGTTGTCAAGACTCCTTCATATGAAGACAGGTTGTCATTGATGATGTAGCATGGAGACTACAATGAAGTTGTAGATTGATAGAATTCAGTGAAGAAGATTTTGGGACCAAAGAATTACTACCAAACATATCGAGACAAAATATAGTAGTGGGTTGGATCCTAGAGGGTTGGTGCCCTAAATGTTGGAGCCTCAAACAAACAAGGTTGGTGCCTTGACAAGATAGGGTTGGAGCCCTTGGGGTTGGTGCCTCAAAATTGAAAGGATTGGTGTCCTTGGAGTTGGTGCTGCTAAAGATAAGGTTGGTGCCTTAAGAAGATAGGGTTGGTGCCCTAAAGTTTGGAGCCTCACAAAAGACCAAGTTGGTGCTTGGAAACATATTGGAGCCTTATATATATTGTATCTGATTTATTGTAAAGATTATATTAATAAAATCATTTATTCCTATTGTTCATTTTGTGTTCTAAATACAAATGAGTTAACTAGTAAAAATAACAATTGAAAACGAATACTAATTCACCCCCCTTCTCAGTATTTCCAACAAGGTTATAACTAATTAAGAGGGCCTACTTCTTAGTACACTTATCCCGTTTGATGATGACCTTGCTTGCTTGCTCCATCTATCTCCCATTTCCTTCTTCGAACACCTGAAACAAGTAAACAACAGCAAACAAAAACCGTGATAATAGACAAATTGTAATTCAACCTACTTAAAAAGTAAACAAACATTAAGCCATAAACATGTGAGATGACACGTTATGTACGAAATCAATCAATAGTTGCATATATATTAAATTAATAAGTCATTACAACTGTTGTCTTGACGTTGTTGTTCTCCTCTGAGAAATCCGTGTTCCCACACACTTTTGATGGCCTCAACAATGGTAGTTTTAAGGATCTTCCCTTTAGTCTTCACACTAAACTGAATTCACACTTCTCCCTCACACACAACTAGAGAGCTACAACTATGAATAAATTTCTTATTACTCCAAACGTAATTAGCACTAACACACCAACACTACCTTGTTCTTGGGAAAAAGGGAGGTCTATATAGCATGAATGGATGGGAGATGGTTCCTCTTCTCATGGGAAAAGGTCGTATCTCTTGAGATAGTTCCATCATAATAGGGAAAAGGAGCTGAAACTAACATCCTCGACCCCATCTGGCCCAACTATTTACCATAATTCTGTTACGAAGCTTCTAGAGCTGGAGGCTTCGGCTCCTTATTTAAAAAACTTTCCAAAAGAGGATCAGCACGAATGGAACAAGGCTCAATCGCTCTAGTTGGCACTAGGGACAGTTTTAATCCCTGCATATCGGCGTGAGGAGGACACTGGTCATTAGCATCGATCTTGTAAACTGGGAAAAACAAAATATTTTTGGGAAATGATGCAAAAGGGAATTGTTCTACTCATGAAGAGGGACACAATGGGAAAGAATGTAGGGTTCACTATAGAGGTCCTCCAGGATCATGGAACGAGGAGTATAGGGACAATGACAAAATTTTGTCTAATGGATATCCCCTAAAGCATGAAGGCTGAACTAGAGTGAGGGGTGAAATGCTTTATGAATCAGTGTGGGGAACCGGAATCTGTCATCAGAAAACCTGCAAGAAAGTACAGATACATATACATTACTGAAAACTCTATCAAATGATACATGAATCATGGTATGGATGAAACCATCTAGAGAATGATCATGTAAATGGATCCAAGTATGGGTATAGACATCCGATAAAGAGTATCATAATGAAACTAAGGTATGGTTGCAGCCATCCAATAATGAGAAGGATCACATATGACAACTCATGGTATGGTCGCAGCCATCCATCTGAAAGAGACATGTATATTAGCAAAACCATGTCACATCGCCTTGCAACCTAGACTTTTGGGATCTGAGCCCAAGGTCTTGTGCTCCAACACGACCTGATCAAAGTACAAATTCTAAAATGTGAATAGATGTGTTGATGTCGAACATGCTAGAAAATCACTTGATTACCAGTCAAGGATGTGAATTGTTAACAAGCGTGAGAGAAACCAGCAATAGTGACAATGGTTCTCAAGGTACTAGAAGCACAATCCATGGAATGTGAATAAAGGAACTGAAGTCGAACACCCGTGAAATCACCCGATCGAAAGCCAATGATGTGAACTTGTCATCGAGTGTGAAGAAATTTACATTAGAGCATGCAAGATCTAAGGTATTAGAAGGGAGTCTCTGAGTCAACTTCTTGGATAATGAGCTATAGTCGATAGGAAGGGACCCTGTCGAAGGAGGGCCATGATGTATCCCACATCATCGACATGAGACAAAGGGATGAAAAGTGATTTTGGATGATATAGAGAATTAGGGGTAAGTGTAACTGCAGAAGGACAACTTTTGAACATTTCGGCGACACGACTCAAAGTTTTGCAGCTTTTGGATCCATAGGATCAGTGGTTATGATGATGTGGTAGAGATAAAATGGAAGGAAAAAATAAATAGCCCAACCCAGGAAGGCCAATGATAAAAAGGAGGATATCCCAACCCAACACGAAGCAGAAAGTGTCATGTTCAAGAGTGAGTTGCTGACACAACTGATTGGATTTCCAAATTTTCCCCCACCATTCTTGGTAGGTACCCCAATTATTTTTAAATCACAAGCTTGAAGGGGATAACATATGCTTGCACTATAAGTTCATCCTTTAGATGAATCTGAGCTAATAAGTTTAATGAGCCCTAGGAAGGAGAAGCTCATGTCCATCATGGTGTCGAATCCGATGTCGTTTAATATTTTAACAAGTCTAACAAAGGCACAACTCGATATCTTTTTCATGTTTAGAGAGTTTGAAAAAGACATGAAAAAGAAAACTACACATGATCCCTTTTCGTGCATTTGTGTCTCTCGAGCCCGAAAAGATAGGAAACGATACTTGAGAGAACTGCTTGACCATTTCAGTCAAGGAGTACCTTTTTTGTAAATAGTTTATCCTAGATAGAAAAAGGGGTAAATGTATACTAAGCAAACGACGTTTCGCAACCTTTAATGAGTTCAAAACAACAAGAGCTTGGCAATTGTTTCATGTTTAAAAGACCGAAAAAGAGCTAAAATCAAACCTCCTGTTTTTATTCTCTTTTAATGAGTCAAAAAGGGAAAAATACTCGGCGATATTTTCATTTTTTATGAGTCATAAAAGAGCTTAAAGGTGACTCGTCCTGGAGGAATGAGTGCTATAAAAAGGTAGTAACTGGTTCCAGTAATGTAGGAACTACTCAAAACATGTAATGATCAAGAGGCTGGCTAATAAAACCACTCATTGCTACGGTTCCTTAGGAAAGGAAAAAACAACCAAGAGAAAGCATATGATCAGCCAAAGAGATGGTGGAAATGGAATTAAACAAGCAAGGCTCATCTAGCATAAATCAACTGATAAAAAGAGAAATCACGAGAAGTAAATCAGGCATGAATTCATTTTTTTACAAGCTTGAACCATGGACAACTCTGCTTGGATTTAGTTTCATGTTTGCACGAGATTGAAACAAAAAACTATGCTTGCTATAAGCTTGCATGTCCCCAACATAACAACTCAATCCAGGTACATGCCCACCAAGCTTCATTTCAGTCAACAAGTTGGATGGAATGAAGGTTCACTTTCGAGATCCAAGAAATACTCGACTAGGATTTTACAAGATCTTAATAAAAGAATCGATTGGGAAAAGGGAGTTGTTTCATTCTTTAACGAGGTCGACACAATAAAATAACTATCCTTGGACATCTGTTTAATTTTTAAATGAGGTAGATACAGGAAGAAACTATCCTCGGACGTTGTTTAATTTTTTAACGAGTTTGACACAGAAAAAGAAATGTCCTCAAGACATCTGCTTCATTTTTTAACGATGTTGATACAGGAACAAGCTATCCTCAACACCTTGATACATTTTTTAACGAGCATGACACAAGACAAGGAACTATGACTAGCATGCCTTATTTCATTTTTTAACAAGGTTGACACAAGACCAAGAACCATCCTCATGACTCCTTGTTTCATTTTTTAACAAGATTGACACAAGACCAGGAACTATCCTCACCACATCTGTGCATGAACCATATGAGAACATGGCTCCCAAGAGGTCTTCACTAAACAAAAGAGCCACGCACTGGGAGGAATACATGTCAATTGGTACCATAGATAGATTCAGTTCCAATGCCCCTAGTACATAATGTAGTATACCATCTGTGTGATCATCAGCAGAGGTGGAGACAGAATGGGTAGCCACATAATTGACCTGTGGTAGGTAAGGTACTGCTTGGAAACAAAATCCAATAGGGGATGATGGTTGCAAAGGAGGTTCTTGGTAACCAATGAATGATAATTGATCAATAGTCACAATTCTCCCTTTGTGCGGAAAACAAACCACACAGAAAAGAGAAGAAACAAGAGCTCCCATGACATAAACATAGTCGTGCCAGGGGAGAATATTGAAATCTAACAGTCCTTGGACTACCATCGCATCCATATAGACCGTCTTTCCTCCCAAAGTAATAGGGAACTTAAGAAGGATCCCTAAGTGTTGACTCTTTCCTCCATTGAAAGCCAATAGATCCTCCAATCAAAATAAATGATAGAACTACCAGTGGGGGTATCATATGATTTCCCCCATGCCCTGCAGGAATAGGAGAAGGACTCCCTTGAACAACTGGGATGAGAGGGTCACTCTTCGATTCATGAGAATCTAAGAAGATGAGAAAAACATGAGCAATATGATCACCACTCTCTTCCGAAACAGAGTGAACAACTGGTGGTGGAACCAAGTCAACACTCTTTTCGACCAATGGTTGGTCAGGAACATACACAAGAGAGTATCGCTCAGGAAGAGAAGGATGGGAAATAGAAGAATCCAAGTCAATCTCTTTACCAACCGGGAAAGGGTCAGAAAAATCCTTTGATAACCAATAGGAAGTTGGGGTTGAGGAGATGTAAGGTTTTCCAAAACTTTTGATGCTCTATCCATAAGAGGAAAAAGGTGAATATTATTCTCTCCTTCACATAACCTACAGGGGAATCTAATCTTCCCTTTCTTCTTATCATCGCTAACCGAGGGTGCAGCATCGACATGATCTCTAGAGGTCGACGGGGAAGTTCAAACCAAATTTTGAGACCATACCTCTAAGACTCTCAGAATGCCAGGACAATCTCGAAGGAGATGGTCACCCTTACATAGCCTGCAAGGGAATTTTAACTTTCATGGAGGATCAAAAGGTTTGTCGATAGGAAGTTCATTTAGATCAATAACTGCATAGTTAGCCTCTCACTTATATAACTTCTTCTTCTTCTTCTTCTTAGCCTCCTAGTTAATAGATTTGAAACTTTCACCAGGTGAAGTAGAAGAGGAGGGTGGATAAATGGGGGAAGACGACAACGGATCAGCCTTAGAATAATTGTGATGTGATTTGAATGAAGTAGATGTTTGGACAGGAGTCGGGACGCTCGGGACCACCGAGGTCGAAAACAACCAAATAGGTACACCAATGGTTAACCCAGGAATGGACAACATCACCATATAAGGAGTGTTGGCTTGAGGGGGCCTGACCCAGGTTCAGCATGATTTAGCCAAACAAATCCCTACACTACTGGCCCTTTCAGCATCAGCCTATGGAGCGCAAACTAAAGTCTCACCCAAAGTAGTATGGGGGGATGCTAGAACCAGGTTTCTACACCCTGAGATGGTTATGATGTCATTTGATTCCCTCTATCCCTGCCTTTGTGCAGGTTACTTCACTCTAGGGCTTGCAAGACTAGCCCTCTATTCCTGCCTTTAATACCTATGCGAAAGGGTATGATCAATGTTCGTGCAACCCTAGCCTGCTGCTAAGGTATTTTCGCGCTGTTGTGGCAATGTTCCATGCAGATTTCCAAATTAATTTAAGTGACTTGCTTATCTTATCAAATAATTATAGTTAACACCCCATAGACAAATAATCGTAGTTGCATTCAATTATTCAATGTAATTGCATTTATGCATCACATAAGCATAATAAAGGAAATTCATACATAATGCATCAAGATGAAGTAAGAGAACAAAGACACAAGAATTGTCGAATATTCTCTTTATTGATATCTTTCAAGTGTTTACAAACTTTGTCTGCCTTGCGCACACAACTGTAGGGGACCGCGCACTCAGCTGCAGACTTCTACCCTAGGCCTTTGCGCACTCATCTAGAGAGCCTCTACCTACACTACGACCCAAGACTTAGACTTCTTACTTCAGAGCTATGACTCTCTTACATTATCCATCATTCTATGTCCTCCCATATCCTTAAAACTACTTAGATCTTAACTCTTTTTTTACAATCCCATGGTCTGCGGACCATGGGTAGATCTCTTACAATCGACTTTACTTTACAAAACTAAGGGAAGACTATCCTTTGTGACACATAACACCTTCACGCTCCGTGACCACAAAATGTGAAGACTTTACTATTTTATTACAAAATTTAACTCAAACTGCCCTTGGGGGATCCTGCTCCCAACAGGCCCCCAACACAAAGATCATGACTCGCCCTCGAGTCACTTAGTAGGCATGGAGAGCTTTGCGTGAAGCTCATCTAGCATGACCCGTATGACCGCTACCTCGGTTGTGCACTAAGCTACTACTTGCTTCTCATCTTCCACTATCTTCTCGGTCACTGCTCCTACATTGTCAGCCTGAAGCTTTTGTTGCGTCACTTGCAGAGTCACAAGCTTGCCTTCAATATTTCTTGTGACTTTGTAAGCTTCCTCTAGCTAGGGCTTTAGTCATGCCTTCAGTACTGCTTCCTTGTGTAGTGCTATGTCCACCTATTCCTTCAGCTACTTGGCCTCTTGCAGCTTGGCTATCCTTTGTGTCAGCGAGACAGTTCGCGTTGTGCCCTTAACTTCATCGTAGCACTATTGGAGTTTGTCAGGACCTCAAATGATTGCTCGAACAATTGTGTGGATTCTACTACTACACTCTCCACCACCGCGACTACTTATGTGACAGCGGTCGCCCGCTGTTCCTTTACCTCTGGTGATGTTGAAGGTTGGGCCCTCAACTGTAGCTATGTAATATGCAGGTTCAACTCTAGTTGAACCCATTCCATCTCAGTCCCAGTGTCACGTACCCCTGTGGCCAATTTATGGATGTGGACCTCGATTGGCTCCTCCTCTAGAATGGCCAACTCTGGGACCATTCTGAATGCCTCCTCAACGACCTGCATAATCTTCTTGCTCTGACTAGTCTCCTCAATCTCAGTGGTGATGGTAGAATTTCTCTGTAGGGCCATCTATTCATTGTTGATCCATTGTTCACTGATTACCTGGACCGCATGGTGCTCACGAGCCCTCAACTCTGCAATTACTCCATCCTCTAAGAGGTAGACTGCTTCATGCGGAAGCGCTGCCAAGTTCAGCCCAACTCCCTTCAAGGTGTTGGTAGTGGGCTTGTCAGTCTCATTTTCTATGGTCAGTGCTCCATCCAATAGCACTATTGCACTGGAAGTCTTCGTGCACATCATATCGGCAACCTGTGAAGTGCCGATAGCCAAGATAGGAGACACTGTGCTAGCCTACAACATGTGGGTCTGCAACTCCTGCAACCCGGTCTAGATGGCCCCTAGGATGATCTACTGCTATTGTTCAAATTGTTGTATGGCCTCTATGGTAACATCTCTGACTATGTCACTAATATCATGTAAGTATCCCTCCGTCAATGTGATAGGGTCCAGCGAGGTCTTAGTTTCCTTGGATTTGTTTATGGACCCTCCCTTCTCCAGATCTATCGGATGCTCAAAGTGGGAAAACGTCTCCTCAAGGTCCGCATCATGCTACTTTGTGTCTTCCTTTTTAGTATTAAGTGAAGGCAACCATGCACCTTTGTCAGAGCCCCGCTCTGTGCCACCTGTTTGTTTTCCTACCTCCTTTCCTGCTTGCTCTACCTGGGACTTTTCAATGGCCTCCTTTTTCCTCTTCTCGATCAACTGTGCCATCTTCAGCTTCACCTCCCCCATCTTTTGTGCAGCAGACTTGCTTCCACCCACTGCCAAATCCGTGGTAGTGTGCCACTCCGCTAGCCATAGATCAAGCATCGCATCAATGGCATCATCTGTGGCTAGATACGGCAATTTGTACCACTTCTGTGCAGGGTCCTTCCACACCCTAATGGAGACTCGATGGAAATCAGATTTGAACTCGACATAGCTCTATAGGTTAACGTACACCATGGGCAACAATCATGGCTTATGATTGATCGCCATCCTAATATTAATTTCCATCAAGATCCAGAAGATCTTGTTGTCCTAAACTCGGTGCGCATCCTTGGTCTCCCATAACGAAGCGTACTTCGTTGCTTCAAGGAGGTACTGCGTGACCAAAGGGAACTAGCTATACTTTGGTAGCTCCCACACTACTAGTACAATCAAAAGCAAGAGCCACACATAGTGGAACGTCTTATTGATCTCTTGCGCTTCACGACAATTCGCTAGGAAATCTCTATGTAGGTAGTCCGACCAGTTAAACTAGACTCCTTTCACGCACTACTGTGCAAGCATGATGACAAGCATCGACACCACATGGGCATGACATTTCTGCATCACCTTTCCTACAAGGATCTATGTTTCTACCTATGCAACGGGGTCACAGATGCTGGAGATAGCGTACCCACGCGACTTCACTAGCTTAAATTTCTCCTTCATTGACTCTGCGAGCGCCTATTCTCCACCCTTGCTGCCAAAGATCATCGCTGGATTCTCACCTATATACGGCAGGCGTGTTATTCAGTGAATCAATATGTCTGTTATGGGTATTGGCTCTTCCAATGACAAACACCCATCATGCTCCAAGCACAACAACTGCTTGATGACCAAAACTGTCACTGGGGTGTGTTATAGTGCGGCACCTAGAGCAGGTTGAGAAACCCTGCCTTTTCTACCCCTTTGAGCCACCTCCATGGCTCCAATTTTGTCATTCCCATATTTTTATCTATGATTCAGTGCATCAGTTGCTCGGTCGCCAGGTGTGGGAACTTCTCATGGTCCACCAAGTCCTAGTCTTCAAGCTTCAATATCGACACTCGCACCAGGTGTAGACCGTCGAAGGCAATTTCATCCAGTAGCATAGGGGTTTGCAGGGGAGTCTTACTCTTATCAATGTCCTTTGGGACCTTGGACTTAGGCTTGTGCGGAGGGACACATTCTGACAACCGCGTAATAGGATCCGCACCCTGGGCTTCAACCTCCTCTACTTCCATTCCTACATCCTCATCGTCTAGAGGGATGTCTTCGATATCTTCCTCCTCTACTTCTAGGTTTATAGCCTTTCCTTTCTCTTGTGCAGTGGGCTTTGGCGGGTTTCTCCTTAGCGATGCGTGCACCGGTATGGTAGGCTACTCGCCCTTATTGTTCTTTCTAGTTTCCTTGGCTGGTGTTGGCTTCAATCTCAGCATTCTCGGTGACTTAGGGACCTCTGCCAATACTTCGGCTACTTCTGGAGCAACTACTTCTGCCTGTTTTTCCATTTCTTGTGCCGACTCTTCTACTACTTGTTGTGTATTGATAACTTCTGGGGGTACTGAAATGATCTTCCACAAGAATTACTGTGTGTCCATCAACAAAGTCTCAAATACCCTAGAAACTATTAGAAGCTCATATTGCTCGCGATTCATAGGTGCCTGAGAGCTTAACAACTTAATGCTCAAAATGCCAAGTGTTTCTTGTTGGACAACCACTTATAATTTATAGGGCATTTTGAATTCAAATCCGATCGTTCCCCCCAAAAATTGGTTCATTAATGTCGGATTGGTGGACGATTTTCAAGGATAGGGGCCATAAATTTCATCTTAAATGTCGATCGCCCACTCCATTTGGCCTCACTTCTGCCATCTTTTCATGAACAGTGACTATAACGGTCACTTTTTGGCTAACCTACACAATTTCTCCCTAGGTAGCATAGCTCCCTCCACACTGTCTCAGACCTAGTGACACTTCCTTGCTTCGCAAAATCTTCCAATTGTGTAGCTCCCAAACCTGAGCAGTGCAGTGGATAGTCCCATGCCTCCTTTATCCTACCTAGAGTGCTAAGATTGTGTTACCTTCGTTTATTCAGATGGCCAGACCGTCGGTGTATGGCTTCAAGCGACTTCCATTCACCTTTCCTGGGAAGGATTCTCCATTTAATTTGATCATATGTACCGCTCCTCCATCGGTAATCTCCTTAATGAAATAAGGCCCTAACGAGTGCATCTTGAACTTCCCTGGAAATTTATCAAACTTACTATCATATTACAAAACTAGGTCATTTACCTTAAACATGCATAGCTCAATGTGTTGATCATGCCATGCATTCTCGCGCTGCTTTTGGACCTATTGGTGAAACTAGATAAAAATATTTCTTCGTTCAGTTCATCTAGCTGTGTGAGCCTTTCCTCTAGGGCTCTATGATCCATCATACCTATGAGCACTGTTATGTGTAGACTAGGCACAATATATTCCATGTGCATCATTGCTTCAACACCATAGACAAGCCTAAAAGGGGTTTGTCCAGTTAACTTCTTACATGTTGTTCAATAAGCCCATAGTACTGCAGGTATGCGTAGGTCCCATTAACTTTTTTGAGCATTACAAACCTTGGTTAGTGCATTTTCGAGCACTTTGTTGAATGCTTCCACTGTCCCATTAGCCTGCGGGTGATAAGGCACTCTCTTCTAGTGATATACCTAAAATTCCTCCATTAGCGTGCCAATTGTCTCATTCAGGAAGTGCATACCATGATAACTCATCAAGATCTTTGGATAGTCTAATCGCGTCAGTACGTACTCAAGCAGGAACTCTTCAACTTTCGCACTTGTGCAATCCTTCATAGGTTGTGCCTCTACCCAACGAGTCAAATACTCTGTCACATTGATAATGTACCTTGCTCCTGTTTTTCCTTGGGGCTAAATGGGTCCCACAAAATCTATCGCCCACTTTTCAAAGGGTTGCAATGTCATCTATGGAGTCAATGTCATCTCATCCCTCTGCAATGGCCTACTAGTTCTTTGACATACATCGTACACTTTACAATATGCTTCTGAGTCTTGATGAAGGGTTGGCCACCACAACACTACGCGTAGAATCTTCTAGACTGTTGATCTTCTTGCAAAATGTCCTCCAACGGTGCCCCCATGAATGTCTGCGAGGATAATGCTTCTTTCAAACTCAGGTACATACCATCGCAATATCTCATTAGTCTGCATCTTGTACAGATGCCCAAAAATGACAGAGAAATATGTCGCGCGTACCACTAATTCCTTCTTTTGCGAGACAATGTATCCTTCCGGTGCAGTTCCTATTGTTGGGAAGTGTATTATATCGTCAAAATGACCATCCATGATGCACATTACAAAAAGTTACGCATCAAGTAATCCTTCTTCCAAGTTAGTGGATTCCTCCCCTGTTTTGATCCACGACAGATTGTCGGGTCCCGCGTTCAGTCATCCAACCTTCACAACAACTTAAAAATCATATTCCTGAAACAATAAGAGGCACCTGCAGAATCGCCCCCCAACACAGGCTTATTGACCAGGTACTTCAGCACGGAATGATCTATATACATCTTAAAATGGCCTCCCAGCAAGTAGTGCCTATACTTCTGGAGCGCATACACCATAGCTAGCCCTTCACGCTTAGTGGTGGAATAGTTCTTCCCTGCTTTGGATAATCTTCAGCCTGCAAATGCGATAGGATGGTCCAAGCCTTCTTCACCAACCTGTGTTAGTAATTCTCTCAGCGCTATACATGACACGTCAACATGTACATGAAACTCTTTCTTCAAATTCGAGAAGACTAGAATCAGCACTATGACCATCTTTTCTTTTCTTATATCCAAGCTCTTCTTATGGTCATCATTCCAGCAGAATGTGACATCCTTCTTCAACAACTTCTCCATATGCGTAGTGACTTGAGTGCAGCCTTTGGTAAACTTTCTATAATATCCCATATGTCCCAGGGTAGCGCACAACTGTTTCACACTCCTCGGCACTTCCAAGTTTAGTATCACCACAATCTTCGTGGGGTCTACCATCAGTCCCTGTCTGCAAACCACATGCCCAAATAGGTTCCCAAAAGGAACACAAAATAGAAACTTCTTGAGTGTCATTTGCACCTTTGGCTTCTCAAAGCGATTTCTCATCATTCTCCTTCATTCGCACCAATAATCAAATCTTCCCTTATGTGTACCGTACAACCTTGTGGGCGTAGCGTGCAGTGCCTAGTCCAATGCCTAGAAGCGCTACTTTTCTAGTACCTCCCTTTCAAATGCATCCAAAAAGGTATCTACCTCATTCGGGCCATCATAAGTAGGTAGATTTCTTACCTCTAACGACACACAGTGCAGTTATTGGGTCATCATGTTGCAATTTAACGTAGCTAATTCATGTAACCGATTCAGCCAGCATTATGCTTCTTCATCGGAGTTTGAGGTGCATGAACTCTCGTGATCACATGTAATTCGTCCATCCATAGTGGGGTTCACCCAATCTTGGTCTTGTGCTGTTAACGTATAGATATAGTCCAGATCATCATCACTCTCATAATCGTGAACTGGTTCTGTATAGCATGATCCTTCATCCAGATCTAGGGGTATTATGACGTGAAATGATTTCTTCTCAAATATCATCTTTTGCTTCTTTAGATTGATTACCTCGTTCATATCAGTAGCCCAGTCAATTCCTAGGAGCACAGGATGGGGATTGTTGTGATCCACTATCTCTATTACTTCAAAATCAGTTAGCAGGCTCACTCCCTCAATATCCACATCATCCCCTACAGCTGCCCCATGGGGATGATCTTCTACTGATTGGTCATCCTTAGCTAAATCGGAGACCATTGCAGTGTGGGCCTCCCCATTTGTTCCCAAGTCTTCTTCGGTAGGACATTTTCATCTGACCCTAGGTCCAAAATAACCTGATCCATTTCATACTCTCCTATCTACGCGGTCATTCTCATCTCTCATCCCATTCTTGTGTTATGCTTTCCAATATTTCATACTACGCGCCTCTCACATGACGTGGTTCTAGTGCATCTATTGATGAGATCTTGTAACCCTTTCACAACCTTACTATCATGCAGTAACTTCATACTGGTCTCTAGGAAAGTTGTGAGCATAGAGGGGTCCATCTCCTACTCGAGCTTATCCTTGCTTCTTGAGGTGGAGGCCTAAGTGAAGCTCGTCTTGGCTTCCATGAAGGTTTCATGTGCGCGCTCCAAATCGAACTCAGCCTCCTTCACCGAAGCTTTGTGAACTCATGTACTATCTTCTTGATTTTTCCCCTTGCAATTTGCTATTGCGATTCCACTTCTAAGAACTATATTTCCATTTGGATCCCTTCGCGCATCCCAGATCTCATCATTTTCAGGTTCTGAGTCGGTGGAGGTAGTAGCACCCCTTTGTCATGTATCCTAGATATCAACGTAGAACATTCTTCCATTTCATGATCAAATAGCATGCAATACTTGCACGACAGACATGTTGGGTTAGTGCAATCACTGCGATAGTGTCCTGGTCCTTCGCAATTGTAGTAAATCAACTGTCCTCAACCTCTACCAAGTCCTCCTCTGCCTCGGCCTCTTTAGTGCCCCTGAAACCTTGTCTGCACCATCCATATGCTCGGGGAAGGGGGCCATGTTTTGATCTGAACCAAATAGGTGGGAGTTTATCCATCAAAAATTCATAACTCCTGCAACTACCCTCACCATGCCCTACCAACCTACAAAAATTATAGAACCTTTATTGCAGTGCCTGTACAAACTTTTGCAGCAAATGACAGTTATCTGTGGCATGTTTTCCTACTACCTCACATATAGCACACCATAATGCAAGCCCTGCACTAGGGCCTTCTTGAGCTTCTGGCCTTAAAGGCATCAGTCCTCCTCCCGCAATATAGTTTGTAAAGACTGAGCAATGGTCTTTTTCATGAACCTGACTCTTGCATTTCAAGCACCATACCTCCTTGCGCACCTCTAGTCGAATTGTCTTGTCCTACTTCAGACTTTGCACTCTCAAGGCATATATTTTTCAGTTGGGTATGGACCCGCTGAACCCCCACGTTTGGATCTTACATCAGAGTTTCATGTAGTCTCATGGTGATCTCCAAGGCCTCTTTCTGAGTTGTTATCTTCTACTATGACAGTGCAGCCCTTAAATGTGGTAGTAGCAAAGCCACAAACCACTCGCAATGTTTTCCATCTATCAAATTCATGTTGGCTTCGTGGATTGTACAATTCAACCTCTGATCTAGTTCCCAAGGTGTCTCACCTGGTTGCATCCTGATTTCTTTGAATCCCACAATCGATTGTGCCTCAGACTTAGGCTTATTGAACTCTCTATTCAGTGCTACCTAGATGTCTTCCACTCCAACATTTGGGTTACCATTAGAGTACTTAATATATTATGTTAGCATGCAATCTTGTAGAGCACTAACCAGTGTTGCCTTCTTTATATGATCTTCTGTAACACCTTGAGCTTCCCATATAGCCCTCACAATGAACCAGAATTGGTTCGGGTCCTCATTTCCCAAGCCTTTGAACAAAGGTAGCTTCACTGTATTTTCCATACTAAACTGTGGTGAAGGTGGTGGTGGTATGGGTGAAGTCATAGGGTTGTCTTCCCTAAGTGGTGTAATATAATGTAATTTCATGTCGGCCTACCCATGGTCCGCGGACCATGGGATTGTATAAATAGAGCGAGGCTCTAAATTTTAAAGGGATAGAATTGAAGATAGATGAATACGGATGGTTCGAGCATAGAGTAAGAGTCTAAGTGTATTGGGTCATAGTAGTAGTAAGAGGCTCTGCAACTGAGTGCGTAGAGGCCTGATAGAGTCTGCAGCTGAGTGCACGGACCCCTACAGCTGAGTGTGCATGGTGAAGTTAGAGTCTATAACCCAAGAAGGAGAGTAATAAAGAGAATCTGATTCTAAATACTGTTGTTGTATGATTTTCTATGCATTTATATTGTTTTGTTTGTCGCGCGCACTTATCGAAATGTTGGATATACTATTAATTATCACTAGACTTATACAGATAAGTTAAGTAATCAGATAATAACAGGTTAATAGTAAGGAACTTGGGTAATAATACGGATCACGCCTCGACTAGGGTTGCGCAAAAGCAGCATCAGAGGTTGTGAGGGACTAATAGATGCACATAGAGACATACTCGCAGGTCAAACCGCGAACCGCCAAAGCTCATCAAACATCCCCAGGGTGTAGAAACCTGGTTCTAGCACCCTCCCATACTACTTTGGGTGAGACCTCAGTCCGTGCTCCATGGACTATTGCCAAAAGGGCTAGTAGTACCGAGATTTGTTTGGCTAAATCACCTCTGAACCTGGGTCAGGCCCATAGAAGCCAACAAATGGTTTCGTTGCTTGGACCAGGATTTGCATAAGGAATGTCTGATGTTGTGCCACTAGAATCCAACAAAGAAAGAGATTGAAGGGTGGTTGGACAAGAAGATTCACAAGTTTACAGCGTAGGAAAACAGAAATCCACGAGTATCTAAGGAACAATGGTTGGAGCGCTACTTGTATATGGAAATCCACGAAATTTTCTTTGCATCCTTTCCTTCGAAGCTGTATGAGTGGATCGTTAAGCTAGCAGACAGTCAGGGAAGGTGTAGGCTTGACAAACTCGATCCTGTGGACTCTAGAATTAGTGCGCAGACTAGAAGCATCAGGAGATAAGATCGCATGACCTATGGACCATTGACTTGATCGAATTATAGGAGGATTTCTCATTGAGTTCGCGGTAGATACAATTGTCAGCTACAATGAGGCAGAGCGACGTTTCCTCAAGGGACCACGAGTTAAGTATATTAAATCTTTGAACCCTTATATTAAGATGCTATAGTATGAAAAGTGGGTTTGGCGAATAAATTAATTTTTGGGACTACGCGAAGTGGGAAGATCTACAAAAGCAGTGAAGAATTAGAAACCAATCCCTTAATTTTCCCCTCACGGGAAAGCGAGGAAGAGCTCGCGAAAGTTTCTCTGAGAAGCACGATCAATATAATAAGGCAACAAATTCCATGCTTACCACCTACACCTACACCACCACCCGTCTCACACTCCTCACCTCCATCTCCACCCACCCCACCTTTGCCACCACCACAGTTCAGTATGGCGAGTGCGATCAAACTACCGGTATTTATAGGAGTAGGAACGAAGATCCAAGACAATTCTGGTTTGTGGTAAGAGTAGTTTGGGAAGCACAAGAAGTCATGGATGACAATATCAAAAAGGCTATGTTAGTAAGCGCATTGCAAGATCGCACATTAATATGGTACATCAAGCCTTCTAATGACCATCCAAATGCAGGAATTGTAGAAATCCAGACCAAGTTGAACAGGGAATTTAGTAGGCCAAAATCAGAAACATAATTAATCGTTGGGTTTAAGGAGATCGTGATGCTCCCGAGCAAGACCCCCTGGTATTTGTACCAAATACTGAAGGGTATGATTCGCGAAGCCAACATGACGTTGACAAATGGAAAGCACCACGCGTGATTTATGGAATCACTAACACTGCACTTAAGGACGATGTTGTCATAGCAAAAACTTTCCACCCAAATCAAAGCTTTGGAAATGGTGATGAGATTGTATGAGACCCCTATACAAGACCCTAGTTTGGGATTCCAACAAATCCATGTGCAACTGCAAAATTTGTGTCTGGAGATGCAGAGCTTGAAACAGGATAGGACACCCCGGCCAAAGGTGCGCAAGGAGGTATGGTGCATAAAATGTAAAGGCAAGGGGCATGACAAGGACCATCATCCAGTGTTCATGAATTACTTGGCAAGGGGAGGGCCGATGCCGTTAAGACCTAAGTCATAGGTAGGACCAAGTGCAGTTCCTGCATTATGGTATGCGATCTATTAGATAGGAGGAAAACACACTATGGATAATTGTCATCTATTGCAAAAGTATACGCAGACATCCCAGCAATTGTTTTGTAATTTCTGCAGATCAGTAGGCCATGATGAATGCACCTATAGAAGCTACAAACTAATGATAGATCGGACTCCTGCCTATAGATTGCAGATCGAAACGTGAGCCCTTGACCCACATGTAGGAATGGCGTGTGCTGGATTTCAGGGGTGTGGTTGAGGTCGAGGTGGAATGGGACCAGGAAGGGGTCACGGACAACTAATTTGTTACAATTGCGAAGGGCCAGTGCACTATGCCCGCGATTGTACAAACCTGACAAGGACATCATGTTTGTAATGTACTCAGTTTGATCATGAGGTAGAAGACTACCCTACATTGATAGTGAGACTGTGCAAAAAAGGGGTACTTCAGCCCCCTCCGACTTAGAATTTGCAGAGATGATATCTGAGCCGTGCGAAGAAGACCTGAATGTAAACATGATGCTTAGGAGTGGTATAACCACTGGAAATGATAAAGGTAAGTAGTCATAATAAACTGCATGGGTTTGCAAGGCTCCTACAAAGGAACCCAAATTTTATTTAGAACGCACGAAGGAGACATTCATGGAAAGCTAAGAAGAGCTTCACACAGACCTCCACTTCAGGTAGTAAGGATCAACTAGAACTAGGGATGGATCCCTCAATGCTCATTACCTTTCTGGAGACACGCATGAAACTGCTATGTAACACCAAGGCAGTAAAAGGAGTACAAGAACTTATCACTAGGTGCATGGGGTCAGGAGAACTGCACGTGGTCCAAAAACTTGGAAAGCATGCATTACGCACAGGAAGGGAAATGAGTTTGACTGTGCATATCGGCGAGAAATGGATTAGGCAATCCTAGATCTCAGGTCAAACACAAATGTACTGCCAAGCAAACATGGGAATGCATCAGTAAACCCACGCTACAGTGGTCTCCTATTTAGTTACAAATGGTGAACCAACAAAATATCTTGCCCATGGGAAGATTGCAAGGGGTTGTAGTAGATATTAAAGGTGCGAGTGCGCAGGCATATTTTGAAGTGATAGAGCCTATCAATGACAGTAGTCCCTATCCCGTGCTATTAGGAATAGACTTAGCCATCGATATGAACAGAGTCATAAATTTGAAGAAGTACAAAATGATCTTTGAAAAAAAGTCACTATGCAAAGTAGCACCGCTAGATCCAGCCGAAGGAGAGTGATACACTAAACTGGTGCACGACGATGATAGTGATGATGATCTTGATTTTATTTACAAAATAATCGCATGAGAAGAGGATTGGGTGAATCCAAATGCAGATGGAAGGATTTTGAGGGAGCGCGAAAGCTCCTGCACTTTGGATTCAGATGAAGAGATAGAGCGATGACAAAATCGACTGCACGAAGCAACAACGCTTAATTGTAACATGATGGTTAGATTACTGCACTGTGTGACAATAGAGGCAAGGGATCTACCTACATATGATGGGTTGACAGTAGTGGATGAGTTCCTAAACAAATTTGAAAGAGCAGTACCAGAACAACAGTGGTTCGATGCTCTGAAGTGGGAACTTCACACAATGCCCGCACAATGGTGGGGTATGCATCAAGTTTTTAGGACTGGCGCAGATATAGAATGATGATGCACCTACGCTTTGGAAAACCCCAGCTCAGAATGAGAGCCAGTCACCAAGGGCAGAACAACTTGCACACCCACCTTTCCCGATGGGTATAGACATATGTTGTACAACCTACACAAGCACACACTACTCTAAGAATCTAGAATTAGAAAAAAATGCAGCAGCAGGAAAGGCGACACACGCTAACAATTATCCACAGAGAAGCATTGGATAGGGTGTGTGAAGTACTGAACAGGGTTCACCAGGTGAGGAACACTGGTTGGGACCTGCGCATACCAGTAGTTCGATGGGCCTATAGGACCATGTGCAAAACCCTGACCACAGAAACAATTCCAAAGGAGTGGAATAGAGTAGGGACCATAATTTCTGAAGAGAATGAAAATAGGAATCCACATGTAATAGTGCTCGTAGATGTGACAGTGCACATAGCCTAGGATGAAGAAAACGCACAACTATGCGAGGTTGAACACATAAGGCTTCAGGAAGCCATTCGGCGAGGGAACCTTAGACTTCACAAACTTGAAAAAGATTAGGTACGACTAAGGAAGAAAAGCATTTTGATGGTCGCAGAGGTGAAGAGGCTGGAAAACGAGATCACGTAAGCATGTCTCGTCGATAAAATAAGGATGACAAGGCAAGGTGCAGATGATCATACCACTGAATTAGAAGACTATCACTGACAATCTATGACTCTGCTACCATGGCTATGACCGCATCTCACCAAACGTAGTAACCAGGGGAGTGCACTGCATACAATAGAATGCATGGTGCCAGCTGTCGCGAGGGCAATTGAGGATTTTCTGCAGACTATACTGGAAGGCAAGTTGAAGCCTCACACAGGTGGTGTGACCACCTGACTAGCAGTAGGAAGCACAGTCTCAGCATTACAGGTAGTTGAAAGAGAGCGCGGAACTATAAAAGAGTCTGTTTGGGAGCTGCGTGATAAGGGAGATGCATGCAGAATCAGCATGTCACAAGGTTCATGCTCATGAATGAGGGGATGTGCTACCACATGGGTAGGCTGGCAAGTGACCATTGGTGTCATTGTTCATGACGGGATGTCTGGTTTGAGGCCAAATGGAGTGTGAGGTGGACATTTAAGATAGTAGTTATGGGCAAGATTCTAGAAAATATGCCGCCAAGAAAGCATTGATGGCCAAGAATTGGGGGGAATGGTCGAATTTGAAATCGAAAGGTGTTATAAAACTCCAAGGGATAGCCATGAGACAACAGTGGTTCACTTGAGATTTGAGCAGTGGATTAGAACACAAAGTGTTGAGCGCCGAGTGATATTCAAGCCCCTAAGTTCCCAAAAGACCACATACAGTTCAAGCAAGATGATGGCTACCAGACAAGGTTTGGGCTTTGAAGAAGGAACAACCGACAAGGCTGCACTGACCCACATGGTACACGATGTTTCTGAAGATACTAAGGTCACACCAGAAATATCGAAATCACCTCGAACACCGAGACCAAAAAATGATAAGCAGGCAGCAGGGCCAGTCCGCATATCCTCGAGTAATCTGCAGTTCAGTAAGCTCTCAATGGAGGAAAATGGAAAGGTTGTCACCATTGAGATAGATGATGAGGAGGAGGAACTATAGGCTCTGATTGCTGAGGTAGAGGAAGCAGAGGACATGGAAGAGAATATCTAGCCGGTGTGCTCTGCAGTTGTTGGCTAGCGGAGGTCCCGCGTAATAGTTTTGGGTCTAATAACCTAGAAAGTAAGATAAAAATATTGTAAACCTCTGAAATATGCTGAGCGCAAAATGTAAAAGGTCGAGTCAAAGGGTTGTCCACCCAAGAAATAATATAAAGTATTAAGAAGTAAGTCAGTCCGCGGACCATAGGAAGGTATAAATAGAGCACGGCTCTATGAGGGAAAGGGAGTTCAATTTTGGTATGATCTTGAATTGGTAATGGGTTTTTGAGGAGAAAAATATGAAAGCAACTGTAAGTCTGAGTCAGGGGTTGGGTAGTGGATAGAGGCTCTAAAACTGTGCGTGAAGAGGCCTAGAAAAGTCCGCAGCTATTACACAGTAATTTATCACCGCTTTCACTTCCGGTCTTCTCATTGTGTCATGTGTCTAAGTCAAACATGCTTATGACAGAAAAATGCTCTCCTATACTGCCAATTGACCCACTTTTCCTAAGTTATATGCCTCATCGCAGTTATTGGATTAATAAACATGCTAAAAGGCACTCATGAACAGTCCATTCGCGCTACCAGTGCGGAAGTACACCTAATTCCCGTAATGGCCTGATTTTAAGCACCAGCGTGGGGTTATGTGTTTCCTTCCACCATGATCTGACTAGCTGTACTGATCACTTGTAATGTCAGCGCTAAATCTTAGTTATGTGCCCGCGATGATCCAGATTGGGTGAATTTGTTCCAACAGTCGGCCTTCCAGATGACTCCAGACCTAGTTGTTGGCCTAGTTTATGTCTCCCTTCCCTCCTTGGTGTGGCAGTTCCGTCAATTGTGCTACCTTCCTTAATGATAAGCTCTCCTTTCCACCTTTCATGGAGAATCCTTCTCCTATTTAAACTCTCACCATTGATATGCATTGCTAGTTCCTGATAGTTGGCTAGTTGAGCAGTGCTGTTAATGTTTTGTGAGTTTGCTAGATAGCTGGTGTGAGAGTGGCAAGTGTGGGACTGTTGATAGCTTGTGGAAGGTTGTGAAGTGCCCTTAATCTTGTGTAAAGTTTATGAGTTAGAGAGCTCTTGTATGTTTTGAGATCCATCTGTAAAGAGTGAATGCTTGAAGAACATGTTGGCTCGACCCTTTTGAGAAGGCTTGTGACGTCAAGACTTTTGTTGTAAGCTGACTCTTATTTCATTATTAATGCAATCAGTGATGTTCTCCTATGTCTTGTATGAAATGTACTTGATATCTCATGACTTCTTGACTTTGTGAATAAATAGTTCATTGTTTTTTCTGGTTACGTGCTTTGTTGTATTTCCCTTGCTTTGTTTCAGGTTGATCACTCGTTGAGGAGAAGGAAGCAGAAGCTGGAGGAGCGCAACGGAACTCCATCGACCACTGGTTGAGGTACGCCTCCAAATTTAACTATTTAAGGAAAGCTATTGTTGATCTCTCCTTGCTTGTGACTAGACCCACTCTAGGGCTAAAGTGGTTGCCTCTGTCCGCAGAGGGAACACTTTCCTGCATCACAAATTGGCGACTCTACTGGGGAGAATTTTGGCCTTTGTTTTCTTGTTTGCTCTTGCCTTGATTTTTGTTGATTTGATCTCTTTTGAAGTTTTGGGGATTAGTTATCAGTCCTTTGAGTTTCCTGGGTCGATCTAGGAAATACCCCTATTTGATTGAAGGATTGATTGTTTCTGATTTGGGAGTTTTGGTTCGCCTGTCATTGTTTTGAAAATCATCGCGGATTTAATTTTAACAGTCGCGCTGTCATCACGCTCACCCTTTTATAATATCCTGTTCATTGCATAATTATGCATCACAGCTGCGAGGGTTCTGGAAATTGGACCATCACAGAAAAGTCATGTACTTCCGCGCTGACATCGCTTTGTTGTTGTGGCTAGTGCTTTATCAGTGCTTGTTGCTTGTGTATTACCCGCGCTAATTGCTGTAGAGTTGATTTTCTCAATTCTACCTCCTGATTCCATCAGTCCTACTGGTCCCTTGCTTTTTTCACTTGCTTGATGACTTGCTTTTCACTGTTCAGGGTTAAGGCACTCTCTTGTGAGCTTTGTTGAATGAATCTTGTTTTTTTGCTTATGTGACCTAGATCACTATTTCAAGTTCCTTGAATCTGTTGGCTTGGTTGCTTGTTTGCTCAAGGTTCGTTTGTGGCTTCTTGTTGGTTTGAGTGAGCCTTCCCCTTAGCCTGTTTTTGGTTGATTGTTTAGTGAAAGTTATTGAACCAAACTTTGGCATCGATTCAATTTCTTTTCGCTACCGAACATAGATTACAATTGTTTGGATCAACCAGGCTTTTCCACGCTTGTTGCTTATTTGTTTCTTCTAGATTTAAAGACATCAAAATCAAAAGGATTGCATTCATTTAGTACGAAAGTGAAAGTGAATTTGCATTTCAAGTTTGCATATTGGAAAGCGAATGATAAAGATCTCTCATTAGTAGTATCCATGCACTTTAGGAATTGGTGTCTGTATGCATTGAGTGACTTCTTTTGTTGTCTTGGTTTTCTTGGTTTGGAAATGATCCCTCTACCCTCTGGTAGGTAGATGTTCATTGAAGAAAAAGGATTTTTAGTGCATTCTAGCTGCATCCTAGGATTTATTGTATACATACGGTAAGGCCTGAAAACTAACAAATAATCCAAGATCAACTCTAAAATGAACTGAATGAATCTAACAACACATTGGAACATAACGCACACTATTTAGAGGTCTAGGTTAGAGACGTGCTCTGGCGTCGTTAAACCTAGTCACTTTTGTTTCCACTCAAGGTTGGGTGATTCCTCCTTTTGTGACTCAATAGTGGTTTAGTACAGAATTGTGCTCCCATGTACCATCGAGTATATGTTGGGAGACCCCACTAGGTTTATCATCCTTTATCCATAGGAAGTCGTGTCGGTCGCCTTACAAATTGTAACACATTGAACACAGCATTCGGGAAGATTGACTGTCATACGAAAAGTCCTTGGTTTTCATATGACTGCCTTGGTGTATATGCAGTTTTACGGATTGTCTAGTAAACCTTTTGCCTAGTTCTCCAGAGTAGTCACTTTCACTCCCTTTCAGACTCCCTAAAAGAAAAGGTTCATCTGAGCACTTATCACTTTAGGCTCATTAAAAATTCGAAGGTGAGTAGAGTCATCTTTTGGTCCTTTTCTCGACTCTTTGAAGATGAAAAGGTCAAGTTGTGTTCTTGTGTCTTAAAATTTATTCGGCCACTTTCACATTGACCCTGTTAGATCTTGTTTTCTTTAGCTTGAGTAGGGTTCTTTCCCATTAGATTTCCTAGGGTTTTTGAATCGAATCATCCTAGCAGAATCATCGATCCCGTCTCCCGTTCCAAGTGACCAAGGGTCTCCCTCTTCTGTTGCTCCTGAGATCCTGGTTGGTAGTGATACTCTCCTTGTTATTCCAAGTATCCAACCGATTAACTATCGCACTCTAGAAGACGAGGCTTACGACATTCATTGGAACCCCATTTGGGAGCCTTCGGAAGAAGATATTCCCGGTACTCCTCCTAGTGTTTTGGTCCCAATGTCTTCTTCTGACATGGATGACACATCCCCCATCACAAGTGAAGGATCCGTTGCGATGAGCGGTGAAATTCCTATCCTAGCAGAAACTCCACCCTTCAGCGTCACCCCTCTTGGTGTCACGTTTCCCTTACGCTATAGGGCTTTGAGGGATGTTATTGGTTATAGGACCTCCCTTACGAGTTCTATGTGGTCTCATGCCATCACTCTAACTTTGGAGTCTTTTATTCCTTAAATTCACAATGTGTCTGTCACCTCAATCCCGACTATTCCAACTGTCTGTGTGGCTTCTTCAGCCCCTCTTGTTGGTGCCGTCACTGCATCCTCAGTTGTGACCACTGTTGCTGGACCTTCACCTGAATTGGCAAATAGTGGCCCATCGGCATCTACATCCGGAATTGTTTATCCTACGCTTAATGCCCCACCTTCTTCTGGTTCCATTCTAGTAGGGGGTCATGCGATCAATATTTGCGTGCTCTATAGAATCCAGACACACAAGGTCTGTTTCATTATTATGATTCTCAAAGAGCTCACCTTTATCACCACGGGCCTTTGCCATCTCAGCCTGCGGTTGAAGTCACGGTCCTGTTAGTTGTTGCTTGGTGTATCACTGGTTATGGTGGTGGCTAAGTACCCCCTGCAAATTTTCAAGGACCACCTTATCAAGGTCAGTTGTCTTACACACAGCCCTCCTATGGGCAATAGCATTACGGACAACCTTATCCAGGGCAACCTAGAGGCCCACAAGGACAACCCTTCCAGGGACAACCTTCGGCTTATGGTGGTTCATCTTTTACTTATCTTGGGCAACCCTCTGGTAATCCAGGACAACCTTACATGCAACAAGATCAACCTAGTGTCCAGCAGGGCTACCCTTCTGGGCAGGTCGGTCAGCCTTACATACCACAAGGCCAACCCACTGTCCAGTCTACTCAACCATTTAGACAAGTTGGCCAGCCTCAAATCCAATTAGGTCAACCAACTGTCCAATCTGCTCATCCATCTGGTCCATTAGGACAACCCTCAGTTGTGCAAGGACAACCCAATACCCAGCAGGCTCAACCTTCTGGGAAAATGGGTCAATCTCAATCTCAACTAGGTCAAACTTCTGGCCAGGTGGCTCAGCCTCAATCCTCTCTAGGACATCTTTCTGGGCCTACTCAACCGGGCACTCAAATGATTGTTGCTTCTCAAGCTCCTCCTGGTTTTCAGCCCCATTCTGGGCTACAGACCCAATCCGGCCTTCAAATGCAGGTTGGATCTCAATCTCAACCTGCTTATCAAATGCAGCCTGTTCCCCAGGCTCAGTTTGAAACCCAGTCGCCTTATGGTTTCCAGCAATCCCAAGGGCAAACTCAATCTGCCCCGTATCAAAATTATCAACAACTACAGTTGATTCCTTATCAGAATTACCAACAACCGTATGTTTCTCCTGCAGGTCAAGATGGTAATCAATGGAATGTTGGGGGGAAAATCCAAGGTTAGCCATCTGGTTATAGTTATAACCCCTATGGGTCAAATCCGTCCGGATAGAATCAATGGGGGCAACAAGCAGCTGGTTGGAACTCTAGTGCTACCTCCTACCCACGACCTTAGATGTCCTTCAATCCTCAGTTACCCTTTATAGCAACATTGGAGTTACTGGATGTTTCCAAACTGACCAATCATCCTATCCTTCATAATCTGTATTGGCCACCAGTTCCAACTAAAATTCTCGGTGATTGTCCCAAATTCGATGGTAAAGCTGGAGAAGACCCCCAAGACCATGTTATGACTTATCATCTATGGTGTTCATCAAATTCGTGGCTTGATGATTCAATCCAGCTCCGCCTTTTTCAAAGGACCCTCACTGGCTCTGCTGCTAAGTGGTATATTGAGTTAGCTCGTGGATATTTTTAGGATTTTAACTCGTTGGCTATGGCATTTTTAACTCATTTTCAGTTGTCGATTTGATATGAAACTAGCACACATCTCCTGACATCCCTCAAACAAACAATGGCTATGCACATCTCTGATCATATCCATGAATGGAGATGGAGCCGTCGTTTGATTAATTTTTGGATTCCCTATCAACTCCTGACCGACTGGTTCACGACCTCATTCGTCGGTTTGATAGCACGGGGCATTGCTATGGGGGCATGTGTAACTGAAGAGTAGGCTATTGTGCATGCTCAGTAACTTGACTTGGTTTATTCCCAGTCCGGTACACTGTATGATTATTTTCCTAATGCCCTGAGGCCCGAAACTTCCAAAGCCCCGCCAACACCATCTGTTGACGGTATCATTGGTTCTATTATTCCGCCTTCTAAGAAATCTTCTGCAAAACCTGGGAAGCAAAAGTCGAATGCTTCGAGTGAAAATACTTCTTAGGCTGTATCCAATTCCAGTAATACTTCTAAGTTTAACGTTGTCCATTCCACCATGGAGGACAAAGCCTCGAAAGGAAAAAGGAAGGGAAAAGGAAAGAATAAAATTGATCAACCGAAGTAGGATTCCTCTAAACCTCCACCCGAGGAGGGAACCAAATGCAAGCCCAAGTATCCTTGCCTTATTTGTGATGAGGATCACTATACCAAAGACTGCCCAAGGCAGTCTGAAGTTAGTCGTTTGTTGAAAGGTGCTCCTGGGACTCCTGCGGTGCTGAAAGAACCTTTTCCCTCGCAGCAAATGCAAATGGTGGTTGATTCATCCCAATCCTCTTCTCCCTTTGGTTCTCAAGTTTTTATGGCCGGGATGATTCCCATTCACATTAGTACTCGAGCAAAAGAATATCTGTCACCTGCCGGGAAAGATCCTGAGGTCCCCTTTAGTGCTCCTTCGTCCAGTTCTGGTCCGCTCCATATTGAGAGACCTAGTACTGAGACGCCCGTCCGACCCCCTCCTAAAGGTGTACTTAGGAAATATTCTTACAACCCTAATGCTCATGCTGCCCAGCACTATAGCATTGTTGAGGACTTAGCCCAGGCTCCGTCAGCTATGTCTGCTCTAGAAGTTCTCTAGAGCTGCCCCTCCCAGAGGAATTCCTTGCTATCGGCTATCGGTGGAATCGACCTGGCTGACTCGGACTTGATTTCTTTTGATCTCGATAGCCATATACCGAGACTACCTCACCAAATTGCCTTCTTTATCCAGGTCATCATCAACTCTAAAATGATTCATTGTACCATTATTGATGAAGCTGATTCAACTTGCATAATGTCTATTGCTTGTTGGAAGGCTATTGGTTCTCCGACATTGAGTCAGTATCCTATGACTTTGGAAGCCTTTGATGGGAGAGAGTCTCCCCTTACAGTATACTCCAACGTTTGTCTATTACTTTGGAAGGGAAGACGTTCGAAGTGGAAGTGGAAGTTGTTGATGCAATCTAACTTACAGCCTCCTTTTGGGCCGAAGCTGGACATATGCCATGCAAGCCATGGCTTCATCTCTATTTCATGTCATTCGTTTCCCTCATCAAGGGAAGATCATCACAGTAGACCATCTATCTTTCTTCGCTTCCTCTTCTGAAGGAAACGTGCCTTTTGTGGAGCATACCTCCATTCCATGGGAAAGTGTGGGAGCTAGACTCTTTAAAGATCCTGCCCTTATGTTTTTTTTTTCACTCCCACCCCCGAACGTCACTCCTATTAATATGATTTCCACTCGCTCTGATCCATGGGTTGTTCCCCCCACTGATCAGGTAGAATCTTGGGGCAATGAGATGTCGTTGAGTCCTTCCAAGCTCAACTACATCGAGATTGTTTCTACATCAACTCCCCCTCCCGAATCTGCTCCTTCGAGCAGAGCTCTCGACTCGTACACTCATTCCCCTTGGCTTGGAGACCACACTTCTTCAGACCCTTTAAAGGAAATATTTCCTTCTAATGAAGCCATTATCGAGACCATGTCTCTCGAGGAACCCCCTTGGTCCGATCACCACCATCGTTCCTCGTTTCTCCCTGCCCACCGGGAAATGCTTACCTGTCTCGAGCGGTTTTCTCCTTGTCTCCCCTCGCAACCCCTTTAGACACCCATTCAAGGTCATCAAGTGTCCTGTGAAGGGAACATGGGAAACATCATGAAAATCTAGCCGATCGACATCTCTATTAAACCAAGGATTATTGAGCACATCCATGTTGGAGTAACTTATACTCCTAAGGAGATTCAGCCCTATACTGATCTTTCTCACGAATTCCATGATGTGTTTGCTTCGTATTACGAAGAAATGCCCGGCATCAATACTAGCATCGTGGTGCACGAGATACCCACATATCTGGGTGTTAAGCCTATTCGATAGTGTTTATGCCCTGTGCACCCCCGAAAGGCTACGGCTATCAAAGCGGAAGTTGAAAAGCTTCTTAAGGCTGGTTTCATCTATCCCATCCCACTCACAGATTGGGTCTCTAATATCTTCCCTGTGACTAAAAACCAAGGCACCATCAGGGTCTGTGTTGATTACTGTGATATTAATCGAGCCTGTCCCAAAGATAACTACCCCACTCTCTTCATTGACCAGCTCATTGATGAGTGTGCCAGAAGTGAAATGTACTCATTCATGGACAGTTTTTCTGGTTATAACCAGATTAATATTGTGCCCATCGATCAGCACAAGACCGCCTTTATCTGTCCGTGGGGCACTTTCGCCTACAAAAAGCTCCCTTTCGGTTTGAAAAATGTCGGTGCTACCTTCCAACGCGTGATGTCTTATGCATGATATTCGACACATCATGCAACCTTACCTGGATGATCTCCCAGCTCATTCAGCTAAATGACAGGACCATCCCACTCACCTTCGTGAAATCTTTCTCCGCTGTCGACACTACCACATTCGGCTCAACCCACATAAATTTGTCTTCTGTGTAGAGTCCGACAGACTTCTCGGGTTCATCGTCTCCTGAGAGGGGATCCATCTAGATCCCCTTAAAGTTGAGGCCATTCTGAATCTTCCTCCCCCTGCTTCTTTGAAGCAATTCAAAGTTTGTAGGGAAAAGCGAATTTTTTACGACGCTTCATTCCGAACTATGCCGAAGTGGCCAAAGGTTTCACGCGGTTATTAAAGTGAGACACCCCTTTTCTTTGGGATGCCACTGCTCAAGAGTCCTTTGAGTGCCTCAAGGCTCTCCTTGTCTCGGCTCCATTGTTGCGTCCTCCTAATTATCATCGTGACTACACTCTGTATCTAGCCACTGCCGATACCACTATTGGCATGGTTCTCATTCAAGATGATGACAATGAAACTGAGCACATCATTTATTACCTCAGCCACAATCTATTAGATACGGAATCTCGATACACTCATGTCAAGAAGTTGGCATTGGCCACCTTTTGTGCCATCCAACGTTTCCGCCATTATATCTTATTGCACACTACGACAGTGGTTTCTGATTGCAACCTGATGATGTACATCCTATCGCGTCAGTTGCTGAGGGGCAAGTACTCAAAGTGGATTGTTATCCTCCAAGAGTTCGACTTGGAATTCACCACTGCCAATTCTAAGAAATCCCTTGTCTTTGCTGAGTTGCTTTGCTCTTTGCCATCTCCTACCACACCCTCTCAGATAGAGGACCATATTCCGGATGAAACTCTGTTATTAATTAGCACCCTCGATCCCTGGTATGGGGATATCATTGTCTATCTGCAGACGTCCTCTTTTTGTCTCGATGTGTCTAAAGATGCTCGGAAACTGATTCGCCATCAGTCTCAACCTTATTCTATTATTGGGGATACCCTGTACCATCTCGGTGCTGACTCTGTTCTCCACTGATGTTTAACGTTCGAGGAAGCTGAGTGAGTTTTAAATGACTGCCATTCTGGAACCTGTGGTGGTCACATGTCTGGATATGCTACTGCTCAAAAGATACTTCGTGCCGGTTACTTTTGGCCCTTCATCTTTAAGGACTACATTCTTGTCGTCCGCTCCTATCACAAGTGCCAAATCTACCAGTGGAAGATGCGTGCGCCTCCTGCTCCATTGCACCCTATTGTTACCGTCGGCCCTTTTGCAAAAGGGGGCATTGATTATATGACCTATAACCCTCGCTCGACCGGGGGGCATGGGTATATCATCGTTGCCATTGATTACTTCACAAAATGGGTCGAGGTGATGCCCACACTATCTGAAGACGGTCACACAGTGGTGCAATTTATATTTGTTCATGTTATCTCACGATTCGGAGTCCCTCAGGCTATCGGCATTGATCACGGTAAGCATTTCCATAATCATATGATGACTGAGCTAACAACCCAGCTAGGCTTGCAGCATGATAGCTCAACTCCATACTATCCTTAGGCCAATGGCCAAGTAGAAGCCATCAACAAGGTTCTAGTTACGATGCTTCAACGCACCATTGGCATGCACAAGTCTAACCAGCACTTGATGTTGTTCTCTGCCTTATGGGCCTACCGAACTTCTGTGAAGGATGCCACCGATTTCACCCCCTTCCAATTGGTTTATGGGCTAGAGGCTACCCTTCCCATCGAGTGTGAGATCCCTTCTTTGAAATTAGCCGTTGAATTACTCTCCGACACTACTCTGGTAGAAGAATGCCTTCTTTACCTGGAACAGCTAGACGAGACTCGTCGACTGGCATCTATAGCTATTAAAGCACAGAAGAAAAGAGTGAAAACTCACTTCAATCATATTGTTCATCCTCGTTCTTTTGTTGAGGGAGATTTAGTCCTGCTCTATGATCAAGCAAATGATAAGTCGGGGGTAGGCAAATTCGAGCCCATGTGGCACAGGCCTTATATTGTAAAGCGATTTTTGCAGAAAGGGGCCTATGAGCTGATTGATTATGAAGGGAACCCCCTCGATAAGCCCCGAAATGGGCTTACTTGAAAAAATATTATGCGTGAATTCCATGCACTCTGATTTGTACATACGTGTGTTTAGCAGGTGTGTTGTGTGTGTGTGTTTTCATGTTTTGGCTTGGTGTGTCGGCATGATTGTCGCTTATTGTGTCTTTTTGCTTCTTGTGCAGATGTCTGGTGCACCTTACGTTGGTTTCATTGATGGTGCCTACCACACTACCCGCAACCTGTCTTCTGCGGCATGGGTGATCTACGATCCTCATGGTGAACTGGTAGACCTTCAAGGTGTTTGTCTAGGTTGTACCACAAACAATGTCGTTGAGTGTAGTTGATCCGGATTTAAACAGGAACGCAATAGAATACAGAGATAACCATATACACAAAGATGCAGCAGAAATAATACTTCATTTCATTAATGGAAAATACGGAAATATGCTTACAACCAGAATTGGAAATAACCCAGCTAGGGCGATGGTAGCTTATCTCTGAGAAGAGATGTGCGGCTACATGCCTCTGAACTGTTCCAAACTGTGTTACAATGAGGCTCAAAGGCCTATTTATTGTTGAGAAACAATGGAAAACACTTCACATTCCAAAACCTAACCCTAGAAGATGAAACGCCAAATTGTGGGCCCCGTTTTGGGTAAATTGGTACATCAATTTCCCGGGGTCATAACTTTGGCATACGATCTCCGTTTGACACGTATGATAGCTCGTTAGAAAGATATATCCGAGAACTACCACTTTGGGAAGGGAAACATTAGTCCTTAGACCCATGTTTCCCCTAGATTTCCCAAAAAACGTCGCTTAGGGCCTCAAAACGGCTCCGGAAGTTCAGGACTCGAAAAAACTGCTAAAAATAGTAAATTGTGCTACAATTACGGAAACTGAAAAACTGAAAGAGACAGTTGCGGGGGTCCAAATGGGATAGGTGGGTGGCCACCAACATCCACTTCGATCATTGAGCTTTATACCAAATGAGAGAAAAAGGTGCAAGAGGCGAAAAACGCATCAGGGAAGCCCGGATCAAGAAACAGAGGCAGTTTCTGATGCGCGATTAGCTCTTAGCGCTAATCGCGCATCGCCAAAAAAACTTGCTCGAAAAGGAAGGCTCCTAATTACTCAGTCACTTGCAAGCCCCGAAAATTGCAAGAAAGCAGCGATAGAAACAAACAGGAAACATAAGACTAAAGGAAAAGCAGAAGCAGTCCAAGGGTTAACCAAGTTGAAATGGGATTTTTACCAAGTATACATGGTAATGTCACATAGTCATTGGATGACTCTCAAGTATATCATCAATTTTACTAAGAAGATAATGCCAGCTCTTATCGATTTTGTTTGCTTAACTCAACCAAACATGGAAGACAGTCAGCCGACTCCACTCAAGAAAATACTGAATGCTTGCGACGTTAAGGAGCAAATTTAAAAATAGTTAGATATTAGATATAATTTTAGAAAGAGGACGGTCATTTAAACCGAATCCTCAATTTCTGTAAATAAGTTATTTAGTTAGTAGTATTTAAACCCTTCTCATGCATTTAGAGAAGGGTCCAGAAATTTATCAAAAACTTGTTCTCAGAACATGCACTTTTGCACCCTCAGAGGAGGTTTTGGTGAATGAATGGAACAGGGTTTATTTGATATTTGCATTTGATATCTGCTACTGATGTTGCACTTCTGTTCTCTTAGTAGATGTTGAATCAAGGAGAGATAAATCAATCATTGCTTGAAGCTCATGAGTAGGACTATTTATAAATGGTACTTTTATCTCTTAATCATTTTTGCTTATGCGTTAAAGCGATATTCAGTTTTCAGTTATTTATATGTTACAGCATGAATGTCTGAGTTATCATTTGGCACTTTTGTACGGTGATAACTATTTGTTTGTGTTTAGTGTATGAATAGCTCATTTATGCGATAAGTTTTAACATCTGTTTCGTCTAACTTCTTATACGAAGTAGCTCATCTTCATCGAATTCTTTTCTTATGATAGCTGAATGATCTTTATTACTAGTTATTGTATGAAATCTTTTTAGATCGCATAGAAGAAAGATCACACCCTGGGTTAGCATAAATTTCAATGTTTTTCTGTTTATTAGAATACAATAGCATAGCATTAGATTAGATAGAAGTATTCCAGTCCAAACAGAAACACCCATATTTCTCACACACACACACTGAATTGGGAAACTGGTCCCATGTCCCTAGTCAGACCCACTATACCAAATGGATAAGGAGCTGCCAACCAAGGTCCGGACCAAGCGGGTATCCCTCGTGTTGTCGACCCGATTTTCGGGGCCTTCAATAGGTCCTTTAAAGGACAAAGGTCATTTTCGAGGTTTAGGTCTAGATTCATCAATTTGGTCCTTGAAACATGTCCAGTAAAGCCATGCAGGCCAGAGTGAGGCCCTTACACAGTTATGATTCAGAGAGCTTCATCGTCATGTGGATAGACTTCGACTCTTCTTCAAAACTCTGTTTTGAAGAAAAGTCAAACAGTGTCATTTATGACAAAATTTGCAAAAAAGTCGCGAGTTGATTTTTTCAGATACAGTCATAGTTTCCGTGGCCAAACGTCCTGTCATGCAATCCTTGCAAAGAGGGCCGAAAATTCCATTATTTGAGCTAAAATTTCAAAGGGAAAGTGAAAATCAATGTGTTTTAAAGTCAGTGAAAAAGTGCAAAACTCAAACATTCGAAAAATGGGTTTTTGAAGAGGCAAAAATGTAACCCATCACCTCCAAGCCTTATACACAAGTTTCCATCACAAATCAAACTCATTGTGCAATCAAGGCATAGGAAAAACGTTGCAAGGTCGTGGAGCGAGAAATTGCGTGGTTTGGAGCAGTTTGGAGGTGATTACAGGGGTGCGGCACACACAGGCAGGGGCGCGGCACACACAGAACCCGCCCACCGTTCAAACTTTTAACTAGCGCGGCACATACCCAAGGCACGGTGCACTGGGCTTTGCGCGCGGTGCACAGAGACAAAGCGCCCAGAACGTGCCAAAACTCCCTCAAATCTTTTGTGAAGCCCCTCTAATTGCAAGGTAGGCTCTCAAACTCACTTGTGCATCAAATTTGATAAAGATATGGTGGGTTATTGCCAGTGATTGAATGCAGAAAATATTTCATAAAGCAAACACAAGAAGACACCAAAGAAAAACCATTTTTCTAGTGTTGTGTAACAATATTGTTGCTGCCAAGGCTTATTTTTCCTACCCTACCCCTGTCCCTTATTCCCCTATGTCATTTTTCCTATTATCACTACCCTAACACTACCAAACTCATATTCCTTTTCCCCTCCTCCTATTGCTCAATTAAAACCCTAAAGCCTACCCTATCAAAATACCCAAACTCCTCCCATATCCCTAAAAAATTTCTCCCTATAAACCCATCCCCATTTCATCACTCCCTTCCTAACAATCCATGTTTCATTGTTCCCCTTGGTAACAGATATTACAAAGGCACCCAGCCTCACACCATCATCAAAAGGGCAGCCTAATCATAGTCCACATTGCAGTCATGACATCAAGCATTCTCTTGAGTATGAGATGGAGACACAGAGTGACTCATCCTCAGAAGAGTAGGCTCCCAGGAGACACCACAAGAGTGGCAAACATTTCAGGGATGAACCCACTACCCTCACCGAGTTACAAGCATGCCCTCCTGCCGTGTCATGTTTCCATCATCTATCATGTTTTGAATTTTTTCAAAGGGTGGAAAATGTCAGAGTCCATCATGAGTTGGCCCGTTTGTTTGTACTTCATCTACATGGAGGTCAATCTACCTTGGCTAGGGTCACTTTCACATTGACACCCGAAGCTATATCAGTGGCAACAGGTATACAAAATGTTGGGGAGTAGTGGCATAAGAAGAAGAAGGTGGAAAGGCAACACTATGAGCCTTACATCAAAGCCACATTCTTGAATGAGCTCACAAGAGTATTTCCTTTCAGATACTTGAAAGATGAGTATGCTCCGCTCATAATATTGATCATGAAATACTTCAGTTGTGAGGGGAGGTTCTCTCGATTGTATGCCTATCACATCCGCTTGCTCATGCACTTTACCAGGGTGAGGATGATGAACCTCCCATTTTTCATATGCAGGAATATAGAGAGGATGAACACCTTCATGCTGCATAAGACCCCTCAGCAGCAGCTCAACAGTGTGTATCACTTCGCTCTTATCCGGATGTTGGTAGATCATCAGTTGGGATTGGAGGGCATTGCTTGGGAGGACTTCATCTCCCGTGACTTCTTCAGCACAGCACAGGTACTATCAGAGCTAGAGTAGGAGTTGGGTGGTCCTTCTTATCAGCATGAGCATCATGAGACCACTACCATGCCAGTTTTCATTACATATCATAGAGGCAGTAGGCACTTGTTTGCAGCAGCAAAGCGATTGTTATCTCCACCCGGGGTGGAAGGGGCCTTGCTTCCGGCATCGACTACACAGGTATTGGACAAGGGCAAGAAGCTCGTGCATGATGAGGGGCCATCAAGTGTACAGGAGACCGATGTCATCCTCATTCAGGATGAAGAGAAAGGAAGAAAATGCCAAACTTAGGATGACCATTCAGGAGCAAGACTCGGAGATACAAGACTTGATACTCAATATGGAGAGAGCTAGATGGGTCATCAAGTATCTGGAGCAGAGAAACAAACATCTTGAGGACCAACAGACGATCATGGAGTTGCAAATCATCCGTGAAAATCGACAAGCTGCCGAGCAGAGGAGAATCGAGCTCACTACCTTGGAGCAAGAGATCAAAAACGACCGTGAGTCTTGGTTAGATCGAGTCAATCTACACTTGGAGAAGCTACTGGAGAAGGAAAATAGGGACAAAACCATATTGAGGAAGATGGCTTGTCATTACAAGGCACGGAACATGAGTGCAAAGGCCCAAATAAGGAGCTTGAAGGCCAAACTAAGCAAAGCAACAAAAGAGGCCAAAGAGGCAAAAGAGTAAGATCGACCTCGAATCTTGGTTGAAGCTTCCCTGGCATAGCATAGCACTTCATAGAGGACCTCCAGCCCAAATTTCAAGGAATTTGGGAAAATTTTGGTCACATGACACATTTTTTGGCACAAACACAGGTTTTTTCTCTATACGCGCCGCGCCACCGGCACGACGCGTAGGATTGGTAGCTCCAAATGAGAAATGGTTTGCATTTTTAGATTCAGCATGCAAAATCACGACTACTGGCACTTGGAGCAAGAAATTTGGGCATGATTTGAGTCTCCAGGAGGTCAAAAACACCCAAAAAATGGCCTCACTGCTCCTATTTTGCCACACAGGAAGCAGTCTTGGGAGAATGAAGATTTGGAGGGCCAAATGAGCTCCAAATTTAAAAATTACACTTGGGTTGGAAAGTAGACAGGACAGGCTTTCCAACAAGCACACTTGGGCACATTTTGGACTCCTAAAAGTGCCTCAAAACCGGCCTCAAAGTGGCACAACGCATACAGAAAAGGGCTCGGCGCATATAGGAAAAAAGGCCCAGAATTTCTCTGTTTCGCGAAATTTCGCTTCCCGACTTTTTGTAAGTGGGCCCACTCATATGCACTTCAGTTTTCGGCACCTAAGGCATTTTAAAAGTATTTTCACTCCAGATGGTCAGTTATCCAAGTGACAAAGGAAGGCAAAGGGCCACCCAAGCCATTTGTCATGTTTGTGGCGCTGCACCTGTAGCTGTTGTTTGGCTCTCCACCTTCATTTTCTAATGATTCAAGTAACTCCCCAACCCTTGGGTGTTCTATCTCTTCATGGCACATTCTATATACTGTATGCAAACCATTTTCAAAGGGTTGGTTGGCTTGCAACTTCTGGGAGACTGTGGGAAAGAAACTCTGTTTCTCCATTGTATATTTTTTACAGAGGATTAATGAAAGGCAGTGGCTTTGTTTCATGAAATTCATGTGGTTGTGAGTGTAGCAAATGTGTCTCTTATGTTTCATATGTATCTTGTTATGTTTCATAGTTCATTTCATATTCATTTCCATTGAAATTTTCTAAGTTAGCTAAGGTAGAATTCAATTTTATTGCTCTGCCTGTGGGAAAATTTCATGTTCAGTGTTCATTCTTCTGTTGAAAATGATTCAGGTTGTCCATGCCCTTTTCAACCTCTTAATCAATCTCTCCATTCCGCACTGTCTTAAACTAAATTGCTAGGCTTTCCGCCTACCTTGCCTCACGAAATAATCGTGCCTTTGTGTTAAGTTCTTTGTTCATTGAGGTCCATGGGTCCCATATCATCCCAGAAACACAGTCATTCATAAAAATCACTTCTTGTACCCATATTCACTTACTAGCCTAAGATAAATATTTCATTGTAAGTCATCTCAGGCCATTTCGTTTATCTATTCACTGAGTGTGACTCGGAGAGAGCCCTCTCCTATTCTGGTAGGGCTAGCTACCAGACTGAGCGCAGTTTGTGGTTACCCTGAATTTTGCCTTCCTTCAGCCTAAGGCAGATTTAGGTGCTAACAGTGATGACGCAAAATGAAGATCGCACGAAGACAAAGATTGGAACAAAGAAGGAGTTGCATGTGTTGAAGCAGCAAATTAAGGAAGAAGATGAGCTGCTCATACAAGCGAATGAGTTTCAGCAGGAACAGGAACAATAGGGGGCGCAACATGCACTCACAAATGAAACTGCGCCCCTACAAGTTATAGATCCATCCTAGTAGCTAGCACGAAGCAGACATGGTGACAAGTGTTTTTGATCGCATGCAAGGGATTCAGCAGCATGCATTTTGTGCACGCATGCGGTCTAGCCCATTCAACACACTCACCAAGGCGAAGACAAAAAGCAAGTCCAAATGGAGTTGAACATGTAGTTGACAGTTGATGCACATGACCACCAGCACACACTGAAATATCACCACGGACACTATGCATCAGTGTGTTATTGGTTCGGCCGCACCCAAGAAGACCATGCACATGTTAGCAGATGAGTTGGATGGAGGAGCCACACCAATGCACCAAATGCAACGGAGACAAGAGTTCGCTTCAGCAAGATGTCACCATGAAGCACATGCACATCATCAGGGACGACCAAGCTTAGCATCACCTCACCACTTTCACCATCACAAGCATGTCAAAGTGTTGGTCTCATGACAATGAACAGAGTGTCAGTGATATCTTGCATGGCTTGCTAAAGCCATGTTGTCTCACATGAGTACATGTGCATGTGCATTGTAATGTAATGTCTTGTCAAGTGTAATTCAAGTGTCGATAGTTAGATGTAACAGTCATAGAGTAGATGAAGAGTCATGAGGGTAGTTGAACTGTCACAAAGGGGAATGTCAAGGGTCACTCCACCCTTTGGTATAAATAGTCCCTCATAACTCATTGTATAAGCTTTTGGTCAGCCAAGCTTCTGATAAGACTATCTTGGAGAGAGCTTGAATAGTATTGTAACGAGCCTTGGCTTCTCCACTGCGTAGAGCTAGTACATCTCTTTGGAGGAGCAGGTGGTTGTGGCTGTAACATTCCACTATTGGAACTAGTGGTTGGACATGGATGTATTGTATGACTAGAACTTACACTTCTTAATATAGCAAGAGCCAACACGTTTCATGCATATGTTGTATTGTATTCTATGTTATATGGTTTAATCTAAATGATATATGTATTGGTTTTCTTACGCATGCATGTATAGACTATTATGTATAAGTATGTATGAATCTTTCTTAAATTTTTTGTTGGTTTAACCATCACTTTGGATTGCTCGCTAACTTTCCTTCCATGTTGTCATGTATCTTTGCTCATGTGTTCCCTTCCAAGTCGAGTACTATTACATGTTTCCAAGGGGTGCACTTATCTCAACCCTCGTGTGTTACAACCCCTCATGCACCTTCCTTGGCTTGTTGTAGCTATCACACCCTTACTACCAATAGAGACATCTTACTTGCCTCTGTGCGAAATCACAATCAAGGCATTACCGTACAACCCACTGCTAGGACTCTTACACTAAATGGTCTGAGGTCTAATTGAGACTTCTTACCGGAGAGATCTCCTTACATTTTGGCGCTAGAAGGAGGGTCAGATGATAAGATGAGTCCTCACATTTGTTTTGAATCTCTACACATATATCATGACTAACTACCGAGTTGCTCTTCCAGAATGTATGTCTTATGGAAACGATTTCATCATCTCAAAAAGCTCTTGGATAACTTGTCTCATAAAACATTTGATGGTAGAGGCTACGTAGCCTTGGTTAGGCATGTGGTCGACGTTGTAGGTTCATGCGAAAGACATGGATTCTTTGAAGAATACATGAGTTGTGCGATGTTCGTCTACACGCTTCGAGGGCACCCAATGGACTAGTGTGCCACGCTGCCCGAATAATCTATTCATTCTCTTGTTCATCTGGTCGTAGAGATAGACTGTGCTTTCAATCACTTCGACTATAAAGCACTCAATAAAGAAATTCTAGAATTATGAACCGATGAATCTGTTGATCAGTTTTACGCACGCTTTAGTAATCTTGCAAACTAATTCCCCGAAGACGATATTGATTGGGAATTTCTTGATGGGAGATTTGAGTATCTTCTTTACATATCTGAAAATCCACAATTCTTGAAATCACTCGAATCTCACTCTTACTCTGGTGATGGAACTGCGCAATCCTGAGTAGACACAGTCGATGTCACAAGTGACTGCCCACCTTTACCTCATCAAACAACTCCACCATCGTGGAGTGAGGTGGGAGATCATGCACACACCTTCGTTGAACTGTCACATCCTCCCACCCCACCTGCTCTTGATATCTACGTAGAGTTGGCTTGAAATCATGTTGGTTATCATGTGGATTCATTCCCTCAACCTCCATCCTCGCGTTCGGTTGATCCTCCGGATTGTACTGTTTTGTGTTCTTCCATTCCGGACTCCTCACCTGTTGTGTATGAGGCTCAAGTTGTCGATGAAGTTGGTGTTATGCAGCCAACCTACGCCATCATTCATGATGAGTGTGTGGGAATCTAAAGAAAAACCTATGATGAAGGATGATTCCCTTCTTGTCGCACCTCATCTGTTTCATCCTGACATCCCTTGTGATTCTGCCACTGTTGATTTCCCTTGTAAACCCATTTCCAGATGTTTCTACTTCTGATCATTCACAGGACACATCGGATGTCAGTCTATCATCACGGTGCAGAGAGGACACATCTTGCTCCAGAAATCTATGCAATCTGTCATCTATCATTTTGGAAAACACAGAGGGTGAACATCTTTGCTTCTCATCTACCCCTTTGCATGATTCATCAAATCATGAGGATGCCGATAAACATCCTGAATTTTCTGATCTTGGTTGTCATGATCTATCCACTTCCTCATCCGATGACGATGTTGATTCAATCATTGTTAATTTGTCCAAGACATTGGTCTACAATGATCTATCTATCAATGATGTCGAAACCTCCCAGACTGTTGAGGCACTTCATCCCGAGATGATGGTTATGTCAGGCCCTTGTTGTCCTAAGGTTGGTTTCACTTCTGTTCAGGAAATTGTTGAAACACTCAAGGCTCTTGATCACTCTTTACTTTGTATTGAAGATCAACCAAACACCCAGATTTTGCTTCCTCCACTCGAACTACATGATCCCATTGCTCATGTATTGGAGGAATCTTACACAGCAAGCACACATGCACAACATAAGTGGTCTACCTTTATCATGTTTTCTTGCATGTCATAGTCAAGAGAATGCATACACTCAACATCTGCACGCAGTGTAGCACAGTACCGTGGTAGCTCCATAGAATGCATGTCATGCGCTTTCACTCATCTTTGTTTTGTGTTTCTTGAAAGCTCGAAGTGTGTTTGTATTCACTGTTACATCTTTCTTGTTTGCCGGTTTGCACAACTGTCTTGTTCACGAACCATGTCTTCACCGACATGGGTCAACCAATGCACCGGTGGCCACATTGGAAGTATCACTTCATGTGAGATGACCTATGCACCATTAACTTAGGAGTAGGAGTAGTGTTTTCTTTCATTTGTTCGCTAGCATGCTTGTTTGCTTACTTGCTTTGTTTTCTTGTTTGTTTGCTTTCTTGTTTTCTTACTCACTTTGCTTTTGCTTTTGCTTTTGCTTCTGATCTTTCTTTTCTTTGTTGTTTGTTAGTTTGCTTGTTTCATTCGTAGGATAATTTCACATGAAACCATGTATGTCCCTTGAAACAAGTTGGGTAAAGTACAAGGGGCCTTGTGTTGCTACCACTACTTGGTTATATGTCATCCTGCCTCTGTATGAAGAACTTGTTACCTTTATTCCATGATACGCCAATGGAAAATAAGTATTGTTCAAAGTGAACCTTGGTGAAAACAAAACGCTTGCACGCTAACTAGTATCACCTACTCTAGTCATTTGTTTTTGGGTTAATCCCTGTCAGTTCAATCAAGTAGAGTAAGGTGAGGGGGAAAACCTTAACAGGCACATCAGAGGTATAATAAACTACTTCTCTTCAGGAACAACCTCCTCTTCTCTTGATAGGTCGGGATCCCTCTTCCGCCTCTAAAATGAACGTGTTTTGCATAGTTACGAAGATGAAAAATGAAAAAAAAAAAAAGTGAAAAAAAAAAGTCTGAAAAAAATGAAAATGAATAAGGTGAAAGAAGAGAAAGGCTTCTGCACAGAGATGTGATGCAAGTAACTCCGCCGGAGCACTGACTAGGCTCGCTGGTAGCAGAGCCATGCTTGTGTTCCTATGTGACTCCATCTGGGTACTATCTAGGTCTACTGGCAGCCGAGCAACACTAGAGATGAAACTAAGACTCTGACGACTATACTGCCTGTGCACCCATATACCCCTCAACCCCAATCGAAACAATTGTGTTGACTTAGCTTGAAATGTGTGTCAATCGACTAACATCTTGGGAGATGCTACACCTTACAATCAAGCAAGTGAGGAAACCAAAATGAACTAAGAACTGAACAATACTTTTGGAGGTGTTAGACTTGTTTTTCACGAACGAGGTCCATTTAGAGAGCTAGAGTTCTACCAGTGTGTTGCCAAGTGTTGTAGTGGCTACAACCACCCTCCAAAAATTTTCCTTAGCTTTGTTTTGGAGCCTCCGTACCAACCTTTCACAACAACATGTCTTTCTTCATCAAATACACAAGCTTCAACGTTTTTCTTGCAGAAAGGCAGCCTATCTATCAAACCTTGATGCATTCCCCTCACAAGTTGTTCATTTGGACTTGGTCTGGCAGAAGGGTGAGCAAATCCTTCAATAATTTGCGCAAATCTGGAAGGAAACCAACCTTCCCTCCATAAATTATGCAATCTTGACTGGCAGCCTACTGGGCCCCAGAATTACACAATTTTGTTGAGCAAGCTTCACCCAGAAAATTACGCAATCCTTCCCAGCTGGACTACTCAGTCCATAATTTGCGCAAATCTGCGCAGCAGTCAGCTGCTCTGCCCAGAATTTGCACAAATCTGCGCAGCAGTCAGCTGCTCTGCCCAGAATTTGCGCAAATCTTCTGAGTAGCCAGCCCAGCTCCCAGCAACCTCTTGCATGTACAACTGAGTTGACCAGTTCCCTCCGTGATCGAGCAAAACAGACTTGCATGCATGGGCTGCTTCTCCCAAGGCAACATGCAAAGGAATCCCTTGATTTAGGGATCTACTTTTAGCAGTTGGAGGTTACATGTGTTAGTGTCAAACTTGTCTTCTTTTCACCTATGATCAAATATGATTTTACCAAGTTTGTTAGAATTCTCAAGGTCAAATTTTATCATGTCACTAGGTTTACAGAGTAAAATTTGGTCACTAGCTAGTTTGTCCATGAATGTTTTTATTCTTTTGGGAAAATCGCACATATTGGTTGCCTACCTCACCCAGATGAAGGTGTCATAATAAAAAGAATGTTTTCATTATATCAGTCACCATCATCACCATTCCACTCAGTCGCATGCCTTCATTAAGTCATCGGGGTTTCAAGGTCCATCAGCATCATCTATAAATCCAACATTAAATTAATCATCACAAGCAAAATCTTTGACATTAACTTGATGAATTTTCACAAGTTATTCATGACTTCAGTCTCAAAGGTTGCAGGAGAAGAAGTTTCAGTGTTCAAAAGGTAAAAATTCAGCTCAGGTTTCAGCTCTCCAGAGTGATTCAGCCTTAAAGGCGAAAAATCAGTTTTTTAAAAGGTATGTGGGGCCCAACTCTTTTCAAAAGGGAAACATACTTGCATATATAAACCCAAAAATCTCAAAACTCACTTCATTTGCCTTTTATTTCCCTTTGTTCATCGATCTTTTTCCTCCATTCACAACAAAAACACAAGTTTTAGCAAAAATTGGAAAAAAATTGAGGCGTTGCGCTTCCAGAGACTGTGTTGCGCTTCTGAGGCCGACGTTGCACTTCTAGATATTGTGTTGCGCTTCTAGACACTTCGTTGCGCTTGTGCTAGAGCAGCCTAAAACCTTCCAGAAATCACCCAAAATTTGAAGCTTGCAATTTACTTTCTTGATAATATATCTTTGTTTACAAGTAAGTACATCACTTCACTTACCTTTTTCATTTAGCAAGATGGATTCAAGCACAAGGTTTCTTCATCTAGGGTTTTTAGTGAAATTATCATGAAATGAGCTAGGGTTGATGAAGGCTAGTCTAGTTTTCATATGGTAAACATGTAAATCTTTCATCCTACACCTCTACACATGTTTAAAATACATTTTGAACCATTGAAACAACTACAAATCATCAAATTACTTCGCCAAAAAATAAACCCTAGCTCATTCCTAAGCAATTTGGACAGTTTTCGTAGAAGCTCTGTTTTCCATTTCTCACAAGCACTCGTTTCCTTCATTTCACCTCATTTGAGTTTCATGAGTTGCTCACAGTCCCTATCCATCTCCTAGAATTTCTCTTACCCTTTCTTCCACTCCACCTATCCATAATTTCATTTTTTCACTCATCCCTCATTGTTTTTTCTCATTTTCCTGTTGCTAGGGTTTTTGTCATCATGGAAGGATATTCTTCACTAGAGAGGAAAATACACCATAACGAAGGCAAAATTCTCAGATATGAACCTACCAACTACATTGAAATCAATAGATCACCCTTCATCAAGCAGTGTTTTGAAGATGTGAGTTGTCTAAAGTTTTGATTCACCGTGCAACCCCTCTTGATTTGATTGCGGGCTTATTTGATTGGCGAATGAATGAAACCTACTTGGAACGAGGCTACCTAGTTGGAATGAGGTTGGAGACATAGTTTGGACAAGGCTGGACGGATACATAGTTGGGTCGAGGCTGGAAGGGTGCGTGAAGTTCATTTTCATGAGCAATTGGCAGATTGGATCGCCACTCATTTGAAAGGGGAAAGTGCTATCATTGCTGGAGTTGAGTTCACATTTTCAGTAGCTGATATTTCACTTGCTACAGGGATACCAGATCATGGAGAATAAGGGTTTAAGGGCATGAACTTAAATCTTGAACATTACAGGTCTTTCTTGAAAACACCATACAGGGAAACCCATACACATATCATACCTTTTAGGTACCTGTTGGAGAAGTATGCTCCATTGGTGAAAGTTGTCATGAAATTTTTCACATGTGAGGGAAGGTTCTCTAGATTGCATTCCTATCACATCCAGCTTCTAATGCACTTTACAGCTCATAAACCTCTCAACATGTGCAACTATCTGTGTAGAAGCCTTGTCAAGATGTCCGAGAAGGTACAGGTAAAAAACAAAGAACATTATCCTAGTCTCTTTCATCATAGTTTGATCAAGGCTGTAGTTCTCCATCAACTTGTAGAGAAAAACATGACATGGGATTCTTTCTTGGAGACAACTTTGAAATGGCATGAGTCTAATGTTTCAGTTCAGTATCCAAACATGCCAACACAACAAATGGAGGTTGGATCCTCAAGCAGATCAGTGGAGGTTCCTAAAGCACCTAGACTTGAGGTGACTATGATGTATTAAAGAGGAAAAATGCATGTTTTTACTTCTCATGGTGAGAAAGGGGTCAAGCCTTCTACATCAGTAAAATGGGTGTCATCAGTGTAGGATAAAGATTTGATTGAGCATGAGTTTGAGTTGGTAGACTTGGAAAAAGAAAATGAGCCCTCAAGCATGCAATAGACTATCAAAGAAAAATCCTCTCAGATTAAAGAACTCATGGAGAACATGGCAAGGACAAGGTTTGCCATCTCATTCTTAGAACAAGAAAACAATCAGCTAAAGGCTACACAACTTATCATGGAAAAAGAGCAAGCTAAACTGTTGTAGCAAGTAGGCAAGGGCAAAGAAGTATTGGAGATCAATGAACCTGAAGAAACTAAAGGACAAGGCAAGAAAAAGAGGCCAAGAACCAAAGGGCTCAAGAAGGCATTGAGAGAGGAGAAAAAACACATCTTGTTGGATGAAGAGCTAGAGTTCGAGGACAAAATTGCCTTAGAGGTTAATGAGGACAAGGAGTATTGGTTAGATAAGGTCAATGACCACTTGGAGAAGCTTCTAGACAAGGACAATAGAGATAACTAGCTACTAAGGGACATGGCACATCACTACCAGACCAGGAATATGATTTGTAACATCAAGGTCAAACAGCTGGAAAACAAGCTCAAAGAAACCCTAAAGGACCAAAATGAGAAGGGTGACTTAGAGATGCTTGTTGAAGCATCCATGAGGGCATAATATACCTCATTTTACAACTCATGACCAATTTTTGAGGAAATATTTTTTTGTTTTGTTTTGTGGCTATTTTGGTTCCTAATTCAGAAATTTGGCGAGTCAAGGTGCGGCGCTTTTTCCTCAGGCACTCTAATCACAAATGGTTTGCAGTTTTCGAAAGCCCATGGCATACTCTAAAAACCCATTTCATCCTATTTTCCAAAGAGGACCAAATTTTGAGAAAAAGAGGAAAATGTGGTCAAAAAATCAGCATTATGGCCCTCTTTTTGAAAGGCGTTGCACTTTTGGAGTAACATTGGGAGAATAGATTTTTGAAGGCCTTCCCATGGGTCATTTTAAAAAATTCAAGGTATTCTGGAAACTAGACTTGAAAATATAATTGACCATGCTTTCAGATCTTCATTTGGACATCATAAAAGCACCTTAAAGTGGGATCAAAGTTGGCGTTGTGCTTCTGCAAATTTCTATGTTTTTCATTTAAATTTCAGTGTGTAAATTTCCTAGTTTTCAGTTTGACTTGGTAAAAGTCAAAACTCTTCATGTAATTGAAGTTAGTTCGAGGTTAGATGATGTAAGCATGAATAAATAGACATGATAGGTATTTTTTGTGGTTTAATAGGCCTCATTAAGGAAGTAAAATCCAAATCAAAGTCTACACGAAATGTTTGTATTTGACCTTCTCACTCTCACCTGTTGGTTGAGAGAATCTTGGAATCAATTCCACCAACTAGGAATTCGACTCCTGAAGGTGGGGAAGTGGTTCAATTGAGTCTATATGTATCATTTCTCATTCAGAGAGAAAGGTTGGACTTTTATGGAGCAGGATTGTATGCTTATGTTTTCTTTAGCTAATACAGGAGAAAATGTAGCTATATTTCATGAACTCTAGTTCAGTGACTCTATGGTGTTTGTTTCTTATTTCTATCAATTTTAATGGATAAATCATCTCTCTTTACATGCTTTATGTTCTTCCTATGAGTTTCTTTGTAGTTATATAAACAAGAATCTTGAAATTAAGCTCTGTTTATGTGGAATTCATAGTTGTGTTTCCCTTCTTCTAAAGCTAATGAATTCATGCATTCACATGCTCATTAGTCTCTTTTAAACTCACAAATCTATGCTAAATTGACAAAAAATCTAATTGCACTATAACACACTGATATCTAGCTCCTATTATACTTGTTTATGCATACTTGAAGCCTAGACCTAATTACTTGTTCTAAACCCTAGTCCATCAAACTTAATTCACAAATACTCAAAACAAACTTGCATATCTAGCCTAAAACCTTGTTCTTTACAGCTTTGCATTGACAAATCCTTTTAAGAGATCCCTCTCCAGCTCAGTAGGGCTAGCTACTGAGCTGAAAGTGGTTCGAGGTTACCTTTTTCGATTTCCTCCCCAACCTAGGAAATTGTAGGGGATAACAGCGTGCAAGGATCATTTCAGAAACCTCCCACCAAGTGTCGCTTTCCTTAGATTTGTGGCATGCACGTCACAACCTAGATTTTATCAAAACTCATCAACCAGACGTTGTAGAGCTCATTCCTCACATCAACCTTGTAGGTCTAACATCCCACATTGCATCTAGGAACTGGTGGCACATTCAGCTCAGCTGTTTTGGGGTAAGCCCGTCTTCCATGTCTTGTGTTGCATTTCTGGTGCTTTTTGTGTTTCACTTCATATGAATGTTGTCTACTTAATTTTAGTGAGCGCTTGTTATCATTTTGATACATACTAGCTTGCACTAGCATCGTTTCAGTTTTCATTAACATCTCATAGTTATCGCATGCATGAAATTGTTTTTCATGAACGGTTGTCGATTTAGCGACTCGCCTCACCCACATGTATGTTGTTCCATTTTTTGAATCTTCCATTCATCGTTTGCACGCATGGTTATTTGCTTATGCTTACATTCAGCATTTTCATGCATTCGCATTCACATCCTCTCTCGGTTTCCCATCGGCGAGTCTGGGCAGGCTTGACCCGGACTCTGCCTCATCGTGACCACATTGCGCAATTTGGAGAGGGAAAGCTCTGCCTTCCTCTCCAGAAATGTGCATTTCTTCCCAGGAGTTGTTCTCCAGGCTTGCTTTGCACAAATCTGAGGGACAATACTGTTGGCCCAGAAAATTCCGAAATGGAGTCACTGAGCATGCAACCATTGCCAACTGAGATTGTGCATTGCACAATTCTAGCAGTCAACAACTAGATTGGACTGTGCATTGTGCAGTTCTAGCAATCAGTCAACCTCCTGGCAGCTCAGACTGTGCCTTGCGCAGCCTTGGCAGTCAGTCTCCTGACTTCCCAACAAAAATTGTGCAACCTTCACGATTAATGACACAGGTATGTTACAATTTAGTTCTCAAGTTCATTTTGGTTTTCGACTGACAGATTTCTTGCCATGAGTGTTGCCATGTCTCCAGGTATCATAGGTGTTATTTTGCCTCTCAAAAGTATAGGTACAATGGTTTCTAGGAGAGCAGATACGAAGACACCATTCAGAGCACATTTGGGGATGCAGTCGATCAAGTGTCTATGAACTTGTCTGCCCATGAAGACATCAAGTTGTTTGCAGACAAGGATAGAAAGATATGATGACAGCAGCATCACAGCGAGCAACATCATGAATATCAAATGAAGAAAGCATACCGAATGCAGCGAACGCGAGAGGAAGGTTGTTAACAACATAGAGGCATAGCAAATTTGCAAGCTCAAGCAAATCCACTGATCATGAAAGCAACTTTGGAGACTCAAGCTATGACGTGACGGCGCGACATGAAGATCGCACAAAGACAAAGAGTGGAACAAAGAAGGAGTTGCATGTGTTGAAGAAGCAACTCAAGGAAGAACATGAGCTGCTCAGAAAAGTGAATGAGTTCTAGCAGGAACATGAACAATAGGGGGTGCAACGTGCACTCACGGATGAAACTACACCCTTACAAGTTATAGATCCATCCCAGCAGCTGGCACGGAGCAGACATGGTGAGCAGTGTTGTTGATCGCATGCAAGGGCTTTAGCAGCATGCATTGTGCGAATGCGTGCCATCCAGCCCATTCAACACACTCACCAAAGCAAAGACAAGAAGCAAATCCAACTGGAGTTGAACATGTAGTTGATAGTTGATGTGCATGGCCACCATCACACACTGGAAGATCAGCACAGACACTATGCATCAGTGTGTTGTTGGTTCGAACGCACCCAAGAAGACCATGTGCATGTTAGCAGACAAGTTGGATGGAGGAGCCACACCAATGCACCAGATGCAATGGAGGCGAGAGTTCGCTTTAGCAAGATGTCACCATGGAGCGCATGCGCACCATCACAGACGACTAAGCTTGGCATTAGCTCACCACTTTCACCATCATAAGCATGTCAAAGAGTTGGTGTCATCATAATGGACCGAGTGTTAATGATGTCTTGCATGGCTTTCTCAAGCCATGTTGTCTCACATGAGTACATGTGCATTGTAATGTAATGTCTTGTAAAGTGTAAGTTAAGTGTCGATAGTTGGATGTAACAACCATAGAGTAGATGAAGAGTCATGAGGGTAGTTGAACTGTCACAAAGGGGAATGTCAAGGGTCACCCCACCCTTTGTTATAAATAGTCCCTCATAACTCATTGTATAGGCTTTTCGTCAGCCAAGCTTCCGATAAGACTATCTTGGACAAAGCTTGGACATTATTGTAATGAGCCTTGGCTTTTCCACTGCGCAAAGCTAGTACATCTCTTTGGAGGAGCAGGCGGTTGTGGCTGTAACGTTCTAGTATTGGAACTAGTTGTTAGACATGGATGTATTGTATGACTAGAAATTACACCTCTTAATATAACAACATCCAACATGTTTCATGCATATGTTGTATTGTATTCTATGTTATCTGTTTTACTCTAAATGATATATGTATTGGTTTGCCTACGCGTGCATGTAGAGACTATTTTGTATAAGTATGTATGAATCTGTTTGAAATATGTTGTTGGTTTAACCATCACTTTGGATTGCTCGCTCACTTGCCTTCCATGTTGTGATGTATCTTTGCTCGTGTGTTCCCTTCCAAGCCGAGTACTATTACATGTTTCCAAGGGGCGCACTCATCTCAACCCCCAAGTGTTAGAACCTCTCATTCACCTTCCTTGGCTTGCTGCAGCTGTCACACCCTTGCTACCAATAGAGACATCTTACTTGCCTCTGTGTGAAATCGCAGTCAAGCCATTACCGTACGACCCACTGTTAGGACTCCTACACCAAATGATCTGAGGTATAATTGGGACTTCTTACCGGGGAGATCCCCTTACATGTTGACGGGTCAATCACCGTCAACAGGTACCAAGGATGGAAAAGTGCATTTTTATTTGGATTGTAGTGAGGATAATGTGCACCTTGCATGCCTTGTTTATATGGACGAGGACTTGGGGGTCTCCTTTAGTTAATGAAGCACACCTACTTTGACCCACCTTCTACCCCTCCTCGGTATACAACCTTTAGGCCTGGAAGAGAGGGACATTTATTTGTTGCATGATTCTCTTCACAGACTAAGCAGACTTCTATGACATTCAGTGGGCATTCATTCCTAGGATGTCTTTTTAGTACATCTATGGAAAAAAATAACTATTTCCCTTTCTACTTCCTCTTGCCTCCTTTTAATTCACATAGTATCCATTTGCAAGGAAAAGGTATGCAACATTTCACTCTTAATATCTTCCAGCATACTTCCTATCTCATGCTTGGTGGTTGTTGTAGAGGGAGAGGAACTGGCCAAGATTTGGCTAGACCTACCCTTCTTCCTAGCAGGCCTAGAGTGATTCTTGAATACAATTTTGATCCCATCACAAGGTAATTGGTAGATATCTCCTCCAGATAGCATGTTGAGGGTTTTCATTACATCCTCCCTGATCCCTCAGAGAAGAACTAGCTTGATTAACTCAGGATCAACGGTACATTTGGCCCTTCTATAATTGAGTTGAAACCTTTCCTCATAGTCCTCTAAAGATTCATCGAGTTGAAGAGTCATCCTAAATATTTCCTCCTTTATTTCTTTGGACCTACAATAATCCTGGTATCTGCCATTGAAGTATTGTTGTGTTGAAAATGCAACAAGAAATTCCTAAATTAATTTTTTCCTTGAATTAAGTTAGGAGAAAATTTGTAATTCCACATCATAAGATAACTTGTACGAGTTAACTAAGTTAATTTGACTTAGTTGATTTAGTGAATTCAAGTTGAGGTTCTAACTTGAGTCATGTAGAGTGTCTCCTACTTTACAGGAGCCCTGATTGAGTTTATTTTGAGTTGTAATTAATTAATTCAGTTTTACTAAGTTAAAGTCAGTTAAACTAGTTCCAACTGATGGAGGAACTAGTAGGAGGTCTAGCAGTGGGGTGTTGCTTCATGTGTTACACCATTAAACTAATAATTCAGTCATAAATAACTAATGCACGTCAGACCTGAGAGTTACCCAATTGAGATTGGAGTTCAAGGGCAATGTACTATTAGTTGTATAATTATCTGAATTATACAGATGGTGCCTGCAGTCAGAGGAAGAGCCTAAAGGAACTGCACAATCTAATGAAGGAGAATTCCTATTAAATAGGGGCCTAATTCCTCAAGGAACAACGCAAGGAAATAGGAGCTTTGAGGACATGAAAATTGGCTAAGTATTGACCAAAGTCAGTTAGTCAAGCAAAGGATAGAAGATATAGGTGCAGGTTGTGCTCAAGCTTGAGAAAGCATATTATATTCATCCTAATTCTTTGATTAATGCAATACAAATAGGAAGGGGTTTTGAGCAACAAGCTTTCCCCTTAGATAAATCTCTGAGCATATGTGATTGAATCTTGTCTCATGTTTTGTGATTTCTCGATCGATTAATTGTTTCTTCTTATGAGTAGAGTAGATTCAAGTTTTTTGTTTTAAAAAATTACATAAGTAGATTGAATCTACAAGTAATTTCTACTTGGTATCAGAGCAGGAACCACTATTAGAGCATGATTCACATTAGATCGGGAATTTCGAATTGCATATTGATGGAGCTCTAGTTCAGGGCAGATCCATAAGACCCTATGTGCAAACTTCTCAATGGAGCTATAAGGTTGCTAGTGGGTAGATCAGTGAGACAATGTTTAGTGGCACAAAAAGGAGTTGTGATCATTGACATTCGTAAATTGAGTAGTAGAGAGATTACCCACATGGAGATCGAGACTTAGAGGGAGTCTAGTTTCAGAGGGATCAACCCTACAGAAGCCAGTACTTCAGTTTATGAGGAGATCATACTCATTATTGCAGTAGTTGCAACAGCAGTGCAGAAGCAACAACAGAGCAGTACAAACAACAATATGAGTAGATCAAAGTTTGCTTTGCATGCATTTATACCTCATGGTGTGAGGTGGGGCGATGTGAAGCAATAGTTCTAAGAGTTGAAGAAATTTGGGTAGGGTCCATTGAGGTGCTTTTGTCTCATGGATCATTACCTTGCTACGGTGCCCACAATACTTAGTAGCAGGAGGATCAATGTCAGTCAAATACTAAGGGGTGCAGAGTAGTGTTGAAAGAAGAGCAAGAGGCTCAGTAGTAGAGTCAATAACAACACAATTTTCCCAATAGACAATTGTAGATTGATTCAATGGTTATTTCTTTTTATTTTATTTTATTTTATTTTATTTTTATGCTCTTCAGTTGCAGATGTTGCAGTAGCAGCAACAACAGCGAGAGGTGTTGCATGTAGTACATTCCAAAGGTGTTGGATCGGGGTAGTTGTGAATCCCTTTCTTGCTAAGAGGGAGTGTTGAAAATGCAACAAGAAATTCCTAAATAAATTTTGTCCTTGAATTAAATTAGGAGAAAAAATGTAATTCCACATCAAAACACAACTTGTTCTAATTAACTAAGTTAATTTGACTTAGTTGGTTTAGTTAATTCGAATTGAGAGTCTAACTTGAGTCATGTAGAGTGTCTCCTACTTTATAGGATCCCTGATTGAGTTTATTTTGAGTTGTAATTAACTAATTGAATTTTGCTAAGTTAAAGTCAGTTAAACGAGTTCCAACTGATGGAGGAACTAGAAGGAGGTCTAACAGTGGGGTGTTGCTTCATGTGTTCAACTAGTTAACTGATAATTCTGTCATAATTAACTCATGCAAGTTAGATCTAAGAGTTACCCAGTTCAGATTGGAGATCAAGGGTAATGTACTATCAATTGTATAATTATCCAAATTGTATAATGGTGCATAAATTCAGAAGAAGAACCTAAAGGAATTGCGTAATCCAATGGAGGAAAATTCCTATTAAATAGGGGCCTAATTCCTTAAGGAACAACACAAAGAAATATGTGCTTGGAGGATAGGAAAATTGGCTAAGTATTGGCTAGAGTCAGTCAATCAAGCAAATGATAGAAGATATAGGTGCAAGTTGTGCTCAAGCTTGAGCAAGCATATTGTATTCATCTTGATTCTTTGATTAATGGAATATAGATAGGAAGGGGTTTTGAGAAGCAAGCTTTCCCCTTAGATAAATATCTGAGCATATGTGATTGAATCTTGTCTCATGTTTTGTGATTTCTCGATAGATTAATTGTTTCCATTGATGAGTAGAGTAGATTCAAGTCTTTTGTTTTAGAAATTACATAAGCAGTTTGAATCTACACGAAATTTCTACATGTTGCATTTGGGCCCAGGTAGTGATGCTGCCTCCAGATAGACTCACAAACCAGCACAAGGTTGCATCTTTGAGGGTAGAAGGAAACAACTTTTGCTTCTACTCATTAGAGGTATAATCATATGTCCTACAGACAACAACAAACTCAAACATGAAGGTGGCAGGGTCCTTAGAGGTTAGGCCATGGAAATGTGGAAGGGTAGTAGGGATTATACTCTTCATTGTAGCCTCTCCATTAGTTTCAGTGTTCTTGTTTTCAACCATGGTTTGGGTAGGTAAGATAGGTTTTTCTTCTCCTATAGTTTCTTCAAAAATTTCACGTTGCTCACCTAGAGGGTCTTCTAACTCACTTGTAGTCAAAGAGGGAAGTTCAAAATCACCGAAGAAGAATGAAGGTTGACTACTTGAGGGGGTAGGGGTCTTTGGCAATAATTTCCCTTGGTTATCCCTACTCCTACAAGGCATTAAAGAACGAGTTTCTTTTTGAATTCTTTGCATTTTTCAAAGCAATTAGATTGATGCAGAAAAAAAAATAAATAAATAAAATAAATAAATAAATAAATAAAAAAGCTTAACCAGAAACAACACCTACTTAAACACCTCCCCGGCAATGGTGCCAAAAAGTATGAGCCCTAGTATTGCACCAAGGATGTTACAACTCCCATTGGCTTCTCAAATTAAATTATCAACCTAGGGTTTGTACAAACTTAGGGGTGGCAGTGTATGCATAACACATTAGGATATACTCATGTCACCCTCACTCATGAAATTCCAATCCTTGTTATGATAAAGCACTTCAATCTTTAAAACTTATCTTTCAGACTTCACAATTTAGGGGGCAATCTGTTACACGTCATTTTGTCACTATGACACTTGACTATTAAAATGGATCTCTTGCCATCCATAAACATGTTCAATTACACTCCATTAGAAGTCAAACAATCAAAAGGAAGGATAACCTTAGTGAAGCTTTAGGGATCCTTCCTAAGTTACCTATTACCTTGGAAGGTAAGACTGTTTGTATCGATTTTATGGTAATCCAAGGTCCCTTGGATTCCAGTTTTATCTTTGGGCAAGATTATGTCTATGCCATGAAAGTTGTTGTATCAACACTCTTTCATGTGATATCCTTCCCTCACAATGGAAACATTGTGATGGTTGATCAACTTTCATATGTTGATCTTGCATCAACTACTAGTCATTCGACACCCCTGAATGTTCAATATATGGAAGTGGCACCTACCTCGCCACAGGTTAATTATGTGGCAACCCATCCCATGTTTTTAGTTACCAATGTAAGCGAGCCTCTCACTGTCTGCTCGACTTCTTTTGACCTAGATCTAGTAACTGACATGGTCAAAACTTCAATGGGGGCATTTGAATATGATTTTCTTATCCCTATTGATCCCCTTGACATGTGTTCCTTCTAGAGAACTGTTCTTCCATCTGATGAAGACCTTTTGGAAGCCATGATCAAGGGGTGTCCCTTGACATGTGTTTCTCCCAATTGGAAGCCATGAAACAAGTCCATGAGGAGGGTTCTTTTATTGTGTCAACCTTGTTAAAAAATGAAACATTTGTCCGTGAGGATGGATCTTTTACTGTGTCAACCTTGTTAAAAAATGAAACAATTTTCCATGAGGATGGTTCTTTTCCTGTGTCAACCTCATTAAAAAATGAAATACGGTATATGGAGCATAGTTCTTTTCTTTTTTCAATCTCGTTAAAAAATGAAACAACACTCATGAGGATAGTTCTTTTACTATGTCAACCTCATTAAAAAATGAAATAAGTTCTTTGAGCATAGTTTTTTTTTGTTGTGTAAAGACTAAGCTAATGTATTAAAAAAGGATAAAAAATATTTACAAGAGGTATACACCTCTGAGAGCTATTGTTCAGCTCTCTGTCATGGACTTTCTCATTACAACTAGTATTTCTGCTTGCATAAGCCAGAGAATACAAAAAACCAAAAAGGAATGTCTTGAACTGGAACTTGTCCAACCTGGACATATCAAACTTGACTGAGACAGACAAAAAACCTCTAGGAAGACCAGACCCCGAGATCTGTTACAATAGACCGAGTATTCAAGGCAACTAAACTTCAGGGACTGCATATTATCAAGCCTAGACATAACAAAAAGACAAAAAGGATGAGGTTCGCTTGAGGGCAGGCTTACCCCAGAATCTTCTGTAGTCATTTGCTTTTAGATTTCTTCGCCTCAGCTTCGCGATCCATCGCTCTCTTCTTCCGGTCTTCAGCTGCCTGAACCGGGTCTGGCTCCCAAGTTACTTCCACTCCATCTAGGACGTCCTCGATACGGTCATAACCAGGAGGCAGCTTGAGGTACAGAGCATAATCCAGAGAGTCTTCCTCTTCCTTATTCTTCAAGCTGCTCTGAGTGGGGGTGAGCTTGCTACAATGGGAATCCATATGAGTCTCCAGAATTCCTTCAGCAGAATCCATTGGTTCTTTCCGTTTGAGACTGCTGAGTTCTTTGGCGGCTTCCTCCTGCTCTGCCGAGTAACCTTCAGTACTATCCTCCTCAATTCTGCTCTGTACTTCTGGATTGTAGGAGTTATCCTTGGCCTTGGAGGAATTTTCTGAGGTGGTGGGCGTCTTCTCCCCCAAATCATTTTTGCAGCTCTCCTCCTCCTCATCCTCCTCATCAAATATAACAGTAATGCGGGCTTTAACCACTGGCTTATTCGTCCGGCGGCGGTAGCGAAATGTTGCTATCTGAACTGTGTTATCTAAATCCCCTGAATGCGTCGAGGCACCTGAGGGAGGTGAAGCACACGCTAAAGGCGAAATTCGCTTCGGACTGGGCTATCCGCTATGTCTAGTGCTGCTTGTCTGACTGGAATGACCACCCCTGCGAGGCACCTTGTGACCAGCGCGAGGAGCCATCAAGAGCGTAATAACCTTTGCAAAGCTGTGCGAACTAAGCTTAACTAGTCTGTACCTGCTGCTGTAGCTGCAAATGCCGTAATAGAAATTGCCTTGAAGATTCTGCTGCCGGATTATCACCTGCACCTTCGTCTGGGCTATGTTCACAATCTCCGTGAAGATTGGGCGAGGGATGTCTGCGAGGATGGGTATATTGCTTGCAGAGCTTCCCGGCTTTACATTGCCCTGAACCACCAAACTGTTAAAACCTGTGCCAACCCGCAGAACTGAACAGGGGAATGTTTGCGCCATGATAAATGCAATGTCAGCTGGGCCTTGAGAATGCCCCTGTATTGAAGGGCCTTTAATGCACCTGGAGGTACTGGAACCCAAAACCAGCTCGAAGCCCATGGATACCACTTGTCGAGGACGCGAAGACATGTGGGCTGAGCGTGGGGTGTAATGACACTTCATATCAAACATTAACACCCGCATCCGGGTAGTTCTTTGAGCATAGTTACTTTCATGTGTCAAGCACGTTAAAAATGAAACAAATCCTTCCCTAATTAAATCGAGTCTTTTATCTGATCACGTAAATGAACCTTCATTTCATCTATTAGTAACTCGTAGTCTACTCAGGTGAATGAAACGAAGTTTGTGGGGGGGG
>APFE030928334.1:102172-123476 GCA_000404065.3 Pinus taeda | reverse complement strand
ACATCAATAAAAAAATGCATACGCATAAAATGGTTTTCATTCTCTACGCAGAAAATCTTAAAAGACTTATTAAACAATTTAAACGTAAGCTACTATATATAAATAAATAATAAATTTGTAAACTTAAATAAAAACCATATACTCCCTTAAATTATAACTTCAATACTTTAACAAAAATAAAATAACATTTAACATAAAATATCTATATTTCACTCATGTGTGACCAGGTGTCAGAGTGATATTTCATTTTTATTGACATGTGCATTTGAATCTTAAATGACCATGGACACGATTCCATAATGGGTAATTCAAAAAAGACAATGAATCCTTTAGGGCAATCAATATATCAGAGGCGTGAACTCATGAGCTTTTAGTCTCCTGGTATTTCAGAAGAGGCGAAGATGACTCACCTAAGAAGCCATCGTATTTTAAAAGAGCATGTGTCCGCTATAACTTCAGTTCGAGTTGGTATAAGCGAAGTGTCATTTCCCTTCTTGTCTGCATCGCAAGCGGAAGTGCCATTTCCCTTCTTGTCTGCATAATCTTACAAAGAACAGGAAAGTCATGAAATACCAACTTCAACATAGGATCCTCCAACTGGTTGTTGGTATGAGTAAGTCCATCAATCTAAAGGCAACTTTTCAATTTTAAGCACAACCATTAATTCAAATCAAATAGGTTAGATCCATGATTGCCTCTGTAAATTTAAAGAACAGGAAAGTCATGAAATACCAACTTCAACATAGGATCCTCCAACTGGTTGTTGGTATGAGTAAGTCCATCAATCTAAAGGCAACTTTTCAATTTTAAGCACAACCATTAATTCAAATCAAATAGGTTAGATCCATGATTGCCTCTGTAAATTTAAAGAACAGGAAAGTCATGAAATACCAACTTCAACATAGGATCCTCCAACTGGTTGTTGGTATGAGTAAGTCCATCAATCTAAAGGCAACTTTTCAATTTTAAGCACAACCATTAATTCAAATCAAATAGGTTAGATCCATGATTGCCTCTGTAAATTTAAATCAAAGAGGATATACCTATCATTGCATCTCTTTCTCTAATAAAATAATAATAATGTCTCATTGTCATTACCTACCTATCTGTGTGTAATCATATTTCATGTCTTGAGAATGTTTTTGAATCATAAACACCCATCCCCATTCCTTTTCTCTCAGTAGTCTCCATTGATTCAAAGGCAGGCCTGAAGGTATCTCTTCACTTCTAATCTCTGAGCAATTATATTTTACATCATAGATAAACCAAGTTCATGTTCATGTCCTCAGAAGGTTTTTGAATCATACCTACCCATCCCCATTCTTTTTTCTCAGAATAATATACATTGATTCAAAGGCCAAGCTATGGCTTTGCTTCTAATATCTGCGTAATTATATTTCACAGCATAACTAAACTAAGTTAATGTTCATGTCCTTAGAAACTTTGTGAATCATACCCAACCATCCTCGTTGAATAATCCCCATTGATTCAAAGGTAGGCCTGAAAGTATGACTTTATTTCTAATCTCCAAGGTAAGGGTAGATGTAAGGGATTTAGGGTTAGGGTTAGGAAAAGAAGGCTCGAGGATACGCGAAGGGACAACCAGGATTTTGTTTAAGAAGGGCATAACTTGAATATTGTGGGATTCTGTGGTTCCTATTTGGTATTCAGGCGGAGGATTTGGTACTAGAGAATTTAGTTTGAGAACATTATGTATGCCAAAATGCCTGAAAATGGCAAGGGCAAGGCCATTGCCCAGTACTTTGGGAATGCCGATACGGTGGATGCCGTAGTAGCAGGCAGGGTTGTGAAGGATGTTGTACTGAACTCTGCCATTTTATGTAATATCATGCCTTTTCATATAATGGAGTTACTGAATTTAAAACCCACAATTTTTACTGCGAGGCTTATGGTTCCTTCTACCGGAATCGACCTGGGTAGTGCAGATCCAGCAGGTCTGATTGAGAACGTTCCTGTTGACATTGGCCCGGTTCGAGTTTTATCGACGTTCCAAATCCTGAGAATGCACAATAAAAACTCCTGTCCTCTATTGCTTGGCGCTCCATATATGATGGCCGTCGAGAATTTCAGGGTTCAAGCAGCAGCTACACTTTCCATTGAGGGGCTGGTTGTAAAGAATGGCAAGGTCATTAGGCTTCCATTTTCTCAACAACGGAGGAGGGAAAAACGCAGGGTCGGACGGTTTCAGCCTATTGAGATAAGAGTCACTGTCAGTGATCAAGGTGCTGGCCTACCACAGCCATCTGCAGACCTCAGCATTGTGTCCAATTCATCTGAGCAGTTCAGGGGCTCGCAAGAGTACCCTATTGCGATACCAGAAACGGACGACCTAGAAGGTGATGACTTAAAACTGCTGCCGGCAGGTCGAGGTTTTGCCCTTAATTCACCAGAGCAACGCAGGGGCTCCCAATACAATCCCATTCAGATACCCGACACTGTGTATATTGAAGGTGATGACTTACCACAGCCATCGGCAGATTCCTGCATTGTGTCCGATTCACTTGACCAATCGGCAGACCAATCTACGATGCAGATGTTGGGCAAGGCCCATAAGTTACAAGCACCATCCTTGGTTGGAGTAAGTGTAAAAACCTGTGACTCATATTTCAATTCGGATGGCTTTCATGCAAAATGAATGAAGGGTTAGTTGGAAGCAAATAGAGTTAAATCATGAAACGAATTGACACAGAATAACTTCTAAAATTTTCCACTTCAACTGGGTTGTTATTTTTATTTAGGTAGTTTGTTTTTGTGATTTTCATCTATTTAGCTGCCGACTGCAACTTTGAACTTCTAGATTCTCTTGGGCAAAGCAATGCTTTTTCCTAATACGAACTTCGAAGTGTATCTGCATATAAGTTTTATATTTTCACATACCTTTTGTCCTACTCACACCTATACTGCAATCCATCCATATATATACTGTTAGTTTATTACCCTGCACTATTGCAGAGTTGCCTCCGAACTTCGAAGTGTATCTGCATATAAGTTTTATATTTTCACATACCTTTTGTCCTACTCACACCTATACTGCAATCCATCCATATATATACTGTTAGTTTATTACCCTGCACTATTGCAGAGTTGCCTCCAGGCATTTTTTCTAAGTTCATGTTATACGTGAATTTAATAAGACCACCATTAAGATGATGACAGACAATTAATAAATAATAATCTTTATGTTGTTATCATTTTAGCAAAGTGGATAAGTTACTGAAACCTACAAAAAGCAGTTGCAATTTTTGATAAAATTTGGTGTTCATATATATTGGGGTCTGCAGGACTCTGTCAGGCAATCTCCCGCCATGAAGAGGTTGGGATATCCCCATCACAGTGATGCAGACATGGCACCGAAGCATAAACGGGTAAAATTATCAGTGAGTATAAATATTTTTATTGATATGTCAACATACAAGTTCAAGTATTATTTTTTGTCACATGCCAATGTACTACACTTGCCTGTTCAACAACCCATTGATCCACATGCTCCTAGTTTCTTGCGCTGTGTTGTTGTAGGTTTGTTTACATGCATGTTTTTTAAATTTATATTATGCACAAATTTAATAATACCACCATTAGTACAATGGTAGGCAATTAATGATGTTACTGTTAATATATGTACTGAATCATCGTTATTGTTATCATTTCAGCAAAGTTAATTTAGTACATCTGCATCAGATTAGTACTTGCTTCCAATGAAAAATCAGGGTATATGTTTGAAGTTTTTGACACTGACTAATGAACAAATCCACATGTAGGCCTTGGACGAGTCTCATGGGACAATAGGAAAACAAATAGATGATGCAGGACCATCGAGAGTTGTTGAGAATGCAGTCAAGGATATATGTATAGATGCCGTTGTTACACGTACTCTAAATTGGGCACAAAACACTTAATACTCACAGGTATGCAAGGATTGATTTTGTAGATGTTCCCACAGATATAGGAAATTTAGTTATTTGTATTTTAAATCAATTAAATGCTTTTGATAATTATATACTAACATGGTATCGTTTTGTTGCTTGATTGCATAGGAAGGACCAGCAGCACTGGTGAGACCACAACATCGCAAGAAGCACCACGATCACCTTGCTTACTAGTCTAGACTAGGTATTGCAGTAGATTATGTATTAGAAGGCCTAGATATTATAACACATGGTCTACATGTGCATTTTTGTACACACTCAAACATTATATCTCCTGGGCCCTGGCCCACAAGGGCATTAGTGTATATGATGACTAGTGATATGTGTACCTTGAGACGTGTACATGATATATATAGATTTCAATGAGAATTATTTTTTGAACTAAAATATGTTCAGGATGTAGCTAAGATTTCTTAGTTTGCCTATATTTTTCATGCAAAGATCTCTTCCTTGATTTTTATTGCTCTAAGTTTTTATAATTTTAATCTGACAAATGTTATTTCCATTATACCTTTTTTCTGTGTATACTTTGTCTTCCTGGACTTTGTGGGTCTTACCTTTTGCAGTATGAATTGACACAATGTGCAGTTTCTGGCCATGGATGTTTCTTATTCACTTCTCTAAACTTTTAATGCTTGCTTGTACTGTGTAGGTTGGGCTACTAACAATTTTAAATCCAGTTTGTTGATTTCCTGACTAGCTGCTTCTTTCTTATTCAGTGTTGTATCTCTCTGTGCAATTAATTCATATTTGTTTTGTAGGTAAATTTCTTGTAGCAAAATACCAAGAGTTTGTAAAAAGACATAGGATTTAATTTTTCGCCAAAAACTAGTTGCACCTGCTGTTATACAAAGATGTAGGTTACATCAAACAGAATCTGCTTTGCAGACAACCAACTTGCAAAGTCTTGCATCCCTCTATTTGTACAGGTCGTGTATTGCATCCTTGTCCTTTTTCTAGGCATGGTACATGCATTTATTTTCTTGTTCTTTTACAAGTTAGTAGATATTGTGTGGATATATGGCTCCATAGTCTCCCTATATAACATTATTGCCATAAGATTCATGGTATTATATTTGATTGATAGGAGCTAAAAATACTGATTCTCTGTCGTAATTTCATAAGAATATAATGATGACAATTACTGTTTTTTCTTGGGTTGGCGTACATGTTGTGGACTAATGGCAGCTCAATAATGGGCCTCCATATTCGTGTATTCTTGCCTCTGATAATTTTTGTTAGTAACCTTAACATTGATCTTGCCATTCTTTTACGAGTTTGTAGATATTATGTGGGTATGTGGCTCTGTGGTCTATCGACATAACTGTATTACCATAAAATTCACAGTATTAAATATTGATTGACCATAGCTTGAAATTACTGATTCTCTGATCGACTCTCTGATTCTCGTTGTTTGTGACGATATTATGGTGGCAATGACTGATTGTTCTTCCTGCTACACTGCACTGTTTGATGGGCAAGACAATTTTCTTCAGTCCATATCGAAAGTTTTACAAACTCTGATTGTGCCATGGATGATCGGTTTGTCTTGGTTTGATGCACATGTTGTATACTAATGACAACTCAACATTACTCTCATATATTTTTATCTACCCATCTTTACTAGTTTTTTTAGTGTAACATTGAGAGGTGTCTTTTTACTTTTAATGCATTGAGGGGGGATATATTTGTTCAATAGATGTTGATCTATTTTGAATCTAAACTATGATATATTGATGTAGATCAGAGGGAGTTGAGGCAGCAAAATTTGTTTTTGAGACAATATTAAATTGAATGCACTGTTTAATTCAGGATTGAGAACAATGAACTGGTAGAACTTTCTTTCAAAGTTTATGCTCATCTAAACTTCTTTAAATGGTAGATTACATGGTGAAAGTTGAAACCCATACAGGACCTGCCCTTGAATTTCAGATGGCTTTTGGAGTTTTAAGAACTGGATGTGTTCATTCCTACGTCATGTATGGTGATCTAGTTTCTAATTCCTTGTGTCTTTTTGACTTCGTGTAACTTCATACAAACGAAACAAAAAGTTGGCAGCTACTTCTTTGCTTCTTTGGCTTACAAATGCATGGCAGGGGCAAGTATGCATGTGGTACTTGCTGGAACTGCGGGCATAAGGAAAGATTTACATGAACCACCAGCAGCTACACAGCTTGCACTTGGTAAGCAGGCATTACCGTAAGATTTCAATTATTTATTTTATTGGAGAATTGTTGCAGAGAAGAGAGCCCCCTTTTTAGCATATCCACTGGCCACTACATATTTCTGCCATTACAAGGATTCAAGCTCATCTTCTGGGGATTACTAATGCTCAGTAAAAATGATCTGAGCATAAGCTAATCTGGTACGAGAAGGAAGTTCATTTGTTGTCATTCTTGCTGTTGTCTTTGCTTTATGGTTCTTGTTATCAATCCTAAGTCAGCTTTTTGTTCTCTTCTAATGTTCTTGGGAATATGTGGAATTCTATATATTCAGTTTGGTTTAGATTGGAAAAATAATTGTATCAAATTATATTGCTTTTGAAAGCCAGGAAAGATGGGTATATGGAGTAGACATAAAATGTTCATGCTATATTTACTGTGATTTTCACATATACCAATCAAACTATATGACAATTTCCATAACTAAATGTGCGAGTGCCGGGGCTTTGTTTATAATAGTGTTGCCTTTGACTTATCTCTAGCAAGAAGCTGACTGCAGTTAATTGCATTGGTGGATCATAGGAGCTTGTTTACATGCTCTTTGTACATGAAGTCCCTGAGGGTATATTTTCATCCACCATTAAGTTACTCCTTGCATCATGATTGATGTTGGAAACCAATAAATCCTCTGTGGTGGGCTTTTGATGGCAAGTAACTTCAATCATTTTGCTGTTACAGCCGGGAACACCTATGGCATAAATCAGAGTTGAAGTGATTGCATAGACTAGTATGAAATAGGTATTTGGGCAAGAATTTGATTAGTTCAAGTATTGTGCAGAACACCTGTATAATGACTAGGAGATTGATGGTGTGATTAAAGGGGAACTATGAAAGGAGTTTTGTGGCCATGTCTAGCATGTGTATCAATCATGTGAGGATGCTTTGCAATTCAGCAATTTTATTGATGCTGTGAGTTTTGTTTATGCTCGTCTAAACTTCTTTGAGTGGTAGATTACATGGTGAAATCAATACAGGACCTGCCCTTGTATTGCAGATGGCTTTTGGAGTCAGTGTTTTAAAAACTGGCCGGTTTGAACCGGTAACCAGTCAAATTGGCCGGTTCACTAGCCCACCGGGTCAAACCGGCAGGAAACCCGGTTTGACCACTCCCTTCGCCAAAAAATTAGAAAAATCGGTCCTAACCGGCAAGTTTAGGATGGAACTGGCTGGTTTTTGGAACCTTGATGTTGGTGGCATTGATTGTTGAACTTTGTTGATGTTGGTGATATTGATTGTTGAACTCCTCTACCATGTCCTTAACAAGAATGCACTCTTCACTCAAAAGAGAACAATTGGTTAGGCATGCTAATCTTTTTCTACCACATTATAAGTTTGAGGAGATGAAACCTTCACTCGAACCAAAATCATTGGTTAGGCATGTTAAACCTTTTCAATTTCTATCATGTTATAAGGTTGAGCAATCCAAATCTAAAGACTTTGAGCTAGATGATGTTTATGTATCTCTTGTTGATGATGTTTATGTATTTCAAGTAGTGTTGAATCAATGATGAGTTTCATGAGTGACCATGTTGATCAGTGATTTGTAGTTTTGATGTCTATTTTTGCTACTACTACTAAAGTTATAGAGGAGTTTTAGGAGTCCTCAAACTCTGAGCCATATTATTTATGTAGCTCATGTTGATGATCTCTTCTCTAGTAGTGGTGATCAGTTTGATCATGATGAGGAGTGATCATGTTGTTGATCACTGATATGTAGACTTGTAGTAGGTCAGTGACCCCATAGCTTAGAGCATTGTTTTCGGATTCTAGAGGCCATTTAGAGCCTCATTGATTATGTATTTTGTTGTGGATATGTATTGCACTTGATTCCATTTTGATATATTCACCTTTACATGGTATATAGATGAGAAAACCTTGCATATTTTGTTTCTATTGGCTTGGAATCATGGTTTTAAATCTTAAAAATAGCTTTTTTCATTAAAAATTAATTATTTAATGTATTTTTTAAAAACTGGCTCGTTTAGATCTGACCAATCCCGGTTCGAGCGGTTCCGATTCGAAACCCAGTTCATTAGGTGGACCAGTCCGGTCACCAGTTCCGGTTTTTAAAACATTGTTTGGAGTTTTAATAACTGGATGCGTTCATTCTTACTACGTCATGTATGGTGATTTAGTTTCTAATTCCTTGCGTCTTTTTTACTTTGCATAACTTCATACAAACGAAACAAAAAGATGGCAGCTACTTATTTCGCTTACAAATGCATGGCAGGGGCAAGTATGCATGTGGTACTTGCTTGAACACTTGCTTGAACGGTGGGAATAAGGAAGGATTTACATGAACCACAGGCAGCTACACAGCTTGAACTTGGTAAGCAGGCATTACCGTAAGATTTCAATTATTTCTTTTATTGGAGAATTGTTGCAGAGAAGAGAACCCCTTTTTTAGCATATCCACTGGCCACTACACATTTCTGCCATTAAAAGGATTCAAGCTCATCTTTTGGGGATTACTAATGCTCAGTAAAAATAATCTCAGCATAAGCTCATTTGGTACGAGAAGGAAGCTCATTTGTTGTCATTCTTCCTATTGTCTTTGCTTTATGGTTCTTGTTATCAATCCTAAATCAACTTTTTGTTTTCTTCTATTGTTCATGGGAATATCTGGAATTCTATTATATTCAGTTTGGTTTAAATTGGGAAAACAATTGCATCAAATTATATTTCATTTGAAAGGCAGGAAAGATGGGTATACGGAGTAGACATAAAATGTTCATGCTATATTTACTGTGACTTTCACATATACCAATCAAACTATTTGACAATTTCCATAACTAAATGTGTGAATGTTGGGGCTTTGTTTATCATAATGTTGCCTTTGACTTATCTCCCGCAAGAAGCTGACTGCAGTTAATTGCATCGGTGGATCATAGGAGCTTGTTTACATGCTCTTTGTACATGAAGTCCCTGAGGGTATATCGCCATCCACCGTTCAGGTACTCCTTGCATGATGATTGATGTTGAAAATCAGGTACTCCTTCCATCATGATTGATGTTGAAAAACAATAAACCTCTGTGGTGAGCTTTTGATGGCAAGTAACTTCAATCATTTTACTGTTACAGCTGGGAACACCTATGGCATAAATTAGAGTTGAAGTGATTGCATAGAGTAGTATGAAATAGGTATTTGGGCATGAATTTGATTAGGACAATTATTGTGCAGCACACCTGTATAATGACTAGAAGATTGAGGGTGTGATTAAAGGGGGAAACCATGGAAGGAGTTCTGTGGCCATGTCTAGCATGCATATCAATTATGTGAGGATGCTCTGCAATTCAGCAATTTGCATAATTTTACATTTCATTATTGATAGAAAAGAGCAACTAGTGGTAGACAAGCCAGTATTCAAGGATCATCCCACATGTCAAATGACTGGCAAGTGATATATGACAAATAAAGATGGTAAAGGCTGGTATTTGCTGGGGCCGATGACAATTCAACTTGGCATTATATTTGAAAATCCAATTCTGAATTGATTGATGGACGAAGATATTAATTAAATTCATTAGTTAGTGGGTTTGGTTTAGATATTGTCAGTGTTCCATGGGGATGTGTCCCTTAGTGTGTTTCCCATACTTCAGGGGCTGTATGTCCCACTTTTGGGGAAGCTCAGGGAAATGATTCCTGAGTGTGGGGGATGCTTTTCCCCAGCTACACCCCTCATCCCGATTTTAAATCTTTTTGTCCAATAACCCTATAAGACAGAAAAAAGATGGGGGGAAACACATGGGACATGATTCCCGACCTGATAAGACAGAACAAAGATAGGGGATTGAGTTTTGAGGAATTTGTGACCTTGGTAATTAATGGTAATATTAATCATTTCAAGATGTTTGAGAGTGGTGCCAATCTCATTGGACTTCATATGGAGAAAGTAGAATTTCATATCCCATTCATATTTCAATGGACTTAACAGTTTTCCAGATTTTAGATTGTAGTATTTCCACTCAATTGTACATTGATGAATTTTCATGGGTTGAATTGCTATTGTTGAGATTTTATCGTATGGGGATCCCTATGTTAGGGGCCCCAATAATGACTAGGAGATTGAGGGTGTGATTAAGGGGGGAACTATGGAAGGAGTTTTGTGGCCATGTCTAACATGCGTATCAATTATGTGAGGATGCTCTGCAATTCAGCAATTTGCATAGTTTTACATTTCATTATTGATAGAAGAGAGTAACTAGTGGTAGACAACCCAGTATTCAAGGATCATCCCACATGTCAAATGACTGGCAAGTGATATATGACAAACAAAGATGGTAAAGGCTGGTATTTGCTGGGGCTGATGACAATTCAACTTGGCATTATATTTGAAAATCCATTTTTGAATGGATTGATGGATGAAGATATTACTTAAATTCATTAGTTAGTGGGTTTGGTTTAGATATTGTCAGTGTTCCATGGGGATGTGTCCCCTAGTGTGTTTCCCATACTTCAGGGGCTGTATGTCCCACTTTTGGGGAAGCTCAGGGAAATGATTCCTGAGTGTGGGGGATGCTTTCCCCAGCTACACCCCCATTCCAATTTTAAATCTTTTTGTCCAGTAACCCTGTAAGACAGAAAAAAGATGGGGGGAAACACATGGGAAACGATTCCTGACCTGATAAGACAGAACAAAGATAGGGGATTGAGTTTTGAGGAGTTTGTGACCTTGGTAATTAATGGTAATATTAATTATTTCAAGATGTTTGAAAGTGGTGCCAATCTCATTGGACTTCATATGGAGAAAGTAGAATTTCATATTCCATTCATATTTCAGTGGACTTAACAGTTTTCCAGATTTTGGATTGTAGCATTTCCACTCGATTGTACATTGATGAATTTTCATGGGTTGAATTGCTATTGTTGAGATTTTATCGTATGGGGATCCCTATGTTAGGGGCCCCAATGCCCTCCTGTCGCCCGTGAATTTCCCTAAAATTTGGGGTTTCCCACATGTCCCCCATGCGTGTTTCTCCACTCACGCACTCTGCTGCCCTGGAAACTTGGTGGAACATAGGATATTGTGCATACTGTGTGTTCTATTGTGACCAATGGTTTTGAAACTTGTAATTGTAGTCAAGAGCAAACAATTATCTTCGATTACAATCCATGATTCTGTCCCTATGCAACAAATAATGGCTCCTATCTGTTGTTGATTTACCATTTAGTACCCAATTGAAGTTTGATGGGAAGTTGATATGAGGTAGTGGGAGTGGCAGCAGACACAAGCTGATGGAACAGAATCAATTTAGCTGATGTGTGAGTCTTGCAAAAGTTGTGTGCTTTAATGATTGTTAAGGTATGCTGTCAGCCTGGCACTTATCTGGGTAAGACTTCCATGAATCCGTCCCTATGCAACAATGGATTGTATCGTTTGTTGATTTACCATTAACTGCCCACTTAACTTGGGTAAGACTTCCATGAATCCGTCCCTATGCAACAATGGATTGTATCCTTTGTTGATTTACCATTAACTGCCCACTTAACTTTGATGGCAAGTGGCAAGTTGATCTAAGGTAGCTGAATTGGCAATCAATGCAAGGTTAAGGAGCAGAATCAATTTTGCTTGTGTAATTTTTACAAAACTTGTTTGGTCTAGTGATTGTCAATGTATGCTGGAAAGTGGGTAACATTTTGGGTCTCTCCGTGTCAAACTCCCACTGAAGATGGAAAGAGAGAGGATTCTGAACTGCAATTTGAATTAGTTTCTGTAAAATTTTAATTGCTGTTTTTCCCTTGATGAGAAGTCTGTAACTTGAGGGAATCAAATTTGATACAACATGGTAATAATGTTTGAGCTATAAATTGAATCTGAAAATATATTCAAACTCTCTGCATGGCAGGTGTTGGTGGTAAGGGAAATCTTCTCAGGATTAATGCAAAAAAGCTCGTACCAGCTCAAAATTCTCTGTCCATGTTGTATCCAGTCTTTAAATTGATATGGATGCTGCTAGTTGGACGATTTATTGGCCTTTTGCTATTCTCCAGTTCATAATTCATTGCTTGAATGATGTAGTATTTTAGAAGTCTCCTTTACATATGCTGTCAGGTTTAGAAGCTTTGAACTCTTGCCTAGTTAAAAATGATTGCTCTATGAATAGATGCTGCAGGCCTAATTTTGCAGAATGCAAATAAGCCAAATTTAATTGGTGCTATATAGACTAGACAGAAGCCAATCACACAGCACAGTGAATGCAAATTAAAGGTTTTGTCAAGAATGTAAACATAATGAGGGATATATGGAGCATAAAAATTGTGGAAGTTGTACACATTTGCTACCAAGGAATGATAAAAAAATGTGTTTTCTTCTGTTTTTCAAAATCATTATTCCTGTGATTCTTTCGAAAGTTACTAGTTTATTCCCTTTTACATTATACTTGTTAATAGAAATATGTAAATCACTTAGAAATGCAATAAATTCCAAGGTAGATATAATCTTTTGGAATATTATAAACAAATGAGGATTCTGTATTATCGCTGCTTCATTTCTCTGTTAGATTGTTAATGAAATAATGATAACTTTGTTCAATCTAAATTTGATTCTTATTCTTCTGATTGGATTACACGAATAAGATAAAATCTATTGAAAGGTTATACAGGTTGGTTTATCTATAATTACTCTTTGGATTGCCTCTGCTTTCAGTTGATATACAGGAATATTCACTTCTTACATGTGTCTTGGAACATTTATGGCAGGCTTTTATGTATCATACCTGGGTTAAAAACCTCTTGCAAAAAATGAGGAAATTTTTCTAAGCCTTTTCTGTCATGTTAAAGAGCAGTTTTCAATTTCTACACGTCTTGTTAATACTTGAATTTTGAATATCTTAGCATGGTGAACTCGGTTTGCTTCAACAATACTCTTTTGTTTATATGCTTAGTTTACCTTCCTGTATGGAAGGTGGTTCAAAATTCATCATATGCACTTACTGCTTTAAAGTTTTTTATTTGGTCTAATTTTTTAAATGTTTGACTAGAGGAATTGGCAACTAGGCCCATTTCGTACTCGCATGGCTCAGGATCAATTCTGATCATTGCCACTATAACCTCTAGGTTTCCACATATGGCCCCTTCTGTGAACACAGGTAAGTTGGGGTTTGAACCTGGGACCTTTTACACATGGTGTGCCTTAAGTTTTAACTTTTAACAAACACCCTGTCACTAACTGGTCTACGCTCCGGGGGCTATTACATGTGGTTACTGTTGTTCCTTCTTCCAACTAAATATACGTGTTTGCTACTAACTAAAGAGAGGATAGATCACAAATTAGAAGAAGCTAATGTTTTTGAATTCTAAAACTTTCTTGAAGATTTCACTTAGCAAGCCCACTAAATTTCCAAAAAATGAGGACCATCTGTACAACGAAAATCCTTAAAGGCTTGGAATTGAAATGCCATGTTTGGAACTTTTCTGAATTTTTGTTTGCAAACGTTGCACTGACTTGTCTGCATGGTCGATGACCAAATTCATCGGCAGGGATATTATTCATGGGCTAGAAAAGCCACCTTTATGTAAAACTTGAATTGATCATGCCTGCCGACTTGGAATCATATAAATTGCTCAATTGGAAAGCGTTTTCTGCAGGATAAATCTATTTGCTAGTTGAATCAATCACACTTTGCCAACATGGAATCATGTAAATGGCATCGTTTTCTGTAGGATAAGTTTATTTTCTCAGACTTATTATAATAAGTTTAGATAGATTGCACATTGTTTTCAAATCTTATTGGTTCTTTACACTGGTAATGGGCAAGTCTTATTATGTATTTCCTGCCATCTTAGATGGATATGTTTTGAAGACCAAGTTGCACATTCTTGTCAATGCGAGGCTCTACAGAAAGGTTCAAGCTTATTAAACAGAAATAAAAAAGACTAGAATGAATTGTTACTTGAACCTCTAGAGGAATCCTACTACGATGTGCATTTTCAGATTTCGAGGATTCGTAGAGGGATACATTTTGAAGACTTTAGCTGCATTCATGTCAATGCTAGGCTCTATGGAAAGGTTCAAGATTATTAAACATAAATAAGGAAGACTCTCAATGAATTGGTTCTGGAACTCTCCGAGAAGAATCCTACTATGAGGTGAACTGTTTGGAGCTGATTCTTTTAGTCTTTTGTCCTCCGTCTTTATCTCTATATATTTCATGCCTACTTATAAATTATAGTCAATAACAAGATGGATGGCTGTGTTATTGGAAATTAATATCACTTGGAAATAATTTGCTTACAGTGAAACGAGTTCCTAGCATATTCAATGAATTTTCAATATACAGGGAAAGCTTTCCCAGTACTAGCTCTTTCTCAAGAGCTCTATTTGTATGGTAGGCACTATGCTTTTTCCCCATAGTTGATTGAAAGAGTTAGTATATCATTTATGTTATTTTTTTCATAGGTCCAATTTACAAGTCATTGCTAACATTATCTACCTTTAACAGATCCAAAGGAAATGAGAAGGGCACACGAAGAAATCAGGAATCAAGCTGCTCCATCATTTGCTAACTTCCTGCAAGAGAATGTAGGTTAACCAGTTTATAAAACAGAATTATCTATAGTGTTTTTGTGGTGATGAGACTCCAACCTTGCCATTTCTTAGAATGAGAAATTTGGTTCATTCTGGATAGATATAATTATGACGCATTGATCGTTGATCGAATAATATACAAATGTGCAACAACATACTCATATTAAGAATGCTTCCCACTTCCCGTTATCAACGTTCAGATTGCTTTTGTTATAGGTTGGATGATTTCTTAGCGATCTCCTTCCATATTTTGCTTTTCTAATACGCAACCTGCTTTTCTGTGAAATTTTGAGCTTTGTTTGTGGATTTCGTAATAAAAAAATCCTGTTATCTAATTAACTAGTGTTAGAGGCTATGAACATTAGCTTGTTAAATAATTCCTGGCATTCTCCTTGATGCTATGAACATTAGCTTGTTAAATAATTCCTGGCATTCTCCTTGATGATTGTGGCAACGAAATATCATGACTTGTGAAAGTGTACCAGAATGACTTTGTGTTTGCATAACGAATAATGATAAAATTTACTGTGATGACAATATTGATGACGTGTTTTGATTGTGTACCAGTAATAGAAATTTACTTGAAAATTACACGGAAAATTTATTTACCATTCGCATTAGAACATTTGATTCAGTAATCAATCTCGGCAATAATATCGGCAGTGATTATTGCCATAATTTTGAATAATTTCTCAGTAACTTCGAAATTATTGCCCTGCTTTGTCAATTTCAACTTCTAATTTTTTTTTTTACCCTAATTTTTTAAAGCGAGTTAGGGGGTTGAGCAGTGAGGATGCTGTGACTATTTCCATTGTGACTATTTCCATCTAGCAAACAAGGGGAAATCTATTGTTTTAGTTTCATATGATTCATCTCATGAGATACATAATACATAACTGACTAGTTAATGGTAATTTTAAATTCTTAAAGTAAAAGTAACATCACTTTTGCTAAATTTTTTAAACATTATTATTAATTGACTCAGGATGTTTGAAAGTGGTTCTGACTTCATTGGATTTTATATGGAGAAAGTAGAATTTTAGATCTCTCTCAAAATCTAGCAGACTTAACAATTTTACGATTGACAAAATTACAATGTTTCCACTACATTTTGTGATGTACGAGGGTATGGAACTAACATTAATCAAGATCACCAAGACCTCTATGTACCTTGATGTAGGTGGCATTAGCTATTAAGCTCTTCCTTCATGACCATAGTAAAAATGTACACTTCACTCAATTATTCATGACCCTAGTAAAATGCACACTTCACTCAAGCAAAATCATTGATTAGGATGTTAAATTTTTACTATCTTATTTTAATGCTCAAAGGGTGATATTAATGAGGATCTCAATGTAGGCAATGATTTTGATGTTATGTAGTGATTTGTTGTAGCATGATTTTCTTTGGATTTTAGAGTTCATTTAAAAAATCTCTATTGATTTTTTTTAATTCGGAGATGGCTTACTCGTGATATTTTGGTTATATGCATCTTTGCTATATACATGAGAAACTTTGCAAATTTGTGTATGTTCTTTTCAAAATTTCAAAATTTTATGTATTTTTTGGTCAACCAATCTTTTGTTCTAGCTTAGGATGTTGTAACCATTTTCAATCAAGCAAATAAGGGGAAGTTTGTTGTTTTCATTGCCATGATTCATCTCATGAAATACATTTATCTTTGTTTTGATATGATTTTGTATCATTTTATTAGATCTTATGACTCAAAACAAATATAATATTTCAATATTGATGTCTGATGTATCACTGGACATCTTATATATCAATTTATCTTCATATTTATGTAGCAATGTGTTTGTTTGATGTTGATGTTGTTTTAGAAGTTAAAATATTCAAAATATATATATCTTATTTTTGTTTTTGTTTTTTTGTTTTTTAAGTTTCTCGATAATTTCTAATATTTTTTACAATATTGCGAATAATTTAAATTTTGAGTTCCAATAGATAAATTACCAATAACAATAAATGTAAGATTGAATATTAATTTGATTTATATCTTAAAAGACAAAGTGAAACCTTAATACCATTTCAAACTTCCAAGTAAAATGATTGCCATATAAAAAGGTTTTTAGAAAAAAGCCACGTTGAAAATTCCAACAAAATGAAGTAACTTAACTTCATAGTTTCAAATACAATCAAAGATTGTATTGGTGGAGGACACAATGATTGGATATGAGTTTGTAAAATAGACTCTCAATGTTTATAAAATGATGAAATGCAGAACACACACTTATAACATTCTAATAATTATACCAAAATGAAATATTCTTCATGTTAATACCATTTATTTTCAAGTGATGATTGGTTTCAGTGACAATAATGAAATTGAGAAATTTGTTATGAGAAATAAAGACTTTTACAAAAAAAGATTGTATTGGTGGACATAAGTTTGTAAAATAGATTCTCAATCTTTATAAAATGATGAATTGTAGAATGTTTGTATGCCATATTGGTTACCTGAAGCTTTAGCGTTATTGTTGGATTATATGTGTTGATTCTTTTTTTGCATTGAATAGTCTGCATTTGCATTGAGTATTGAATAAAATAATTTTTATTGAATTTTACTCAATAAAAGGTCGAAAGGAATACAAAATAGTTTGTATACTGAAAATTTTGGTTCATGTGTTGGTATGGTTGGCGCCTTTGATTATATTTTGTCAAGTATGCAAAAGTAACCGTAATTCAATTTATCGGTCTTAAAGAAGTTCAAATGGGCCAACACAATGATGCTTCTTGAACTTTTTTGTAATTGAACTGTAACACTAGCTTTTACATATTGGTAGACACTCTAAACAGAGATTGATGAAAATGTATGCCCACACTTTGATTGCCTCCTAATTTTGCACGAACAATCTTTCTGGTAGCCTAGCCATCTTATTTACAAGCTCGATGATTTCAACAAGCATGTGATCAAACATTTTGTGAATGGAGGTTGTGAGTTCCAACAATACCACTATTGACAAGCATGTGATCAAACATTTTGTGAATGGAGGTCATGAGTTCGAACAATACCACCTAAGTGTTTGTCGTTGTAGGCTTTAATGTGTCGGTAAGCTTCGAATCTTAAAAATTTCAATCTTTGAGCACATCTCACTGCTTTTTGGAAGATACATAGGTTGGGTCATTGCTTGAAAAGTCGAAAAACAATAGTTTGAATCAAGTAGCAGTGCTTATTGCGCCCTAGATTTTAAGGGACTATGTATTGCATTTCTTTGCTTGTGGAAACTTTTGTTTTCAGAGCTTTATACCCCACAGAATTCACTAGGTTATCCATGGATTTGTCAAATCTGGTCTTTTGTGCAAAGTAGTGAGTTTATATCTGAGTTTGCTACAAGAAAAATATTGTTTTTCAAATCTTGAAACCCTTCCTCTTTCTTTGTCGTGGGTTTGTTGTCGAGTTATTGACATGAATAATACTCTAAAAAGAACTGAACAATTTGGCTTCTTCTTGGTTTGGGAAACCTACTTATAAGAGCCTTGAATTACACAAATTGCTAAAAATTTTGTTGCAAAATAAGTGAGATAACTAAAATTTATGTCTACACATCACCGTAGAGCTCAAATAGTGGAACAATGAGTAGTTTAAGATTATTGAACACTGCTTTCTTCGATTAGGAGAATAAATTTGGCAGATATATTTGGACTCCAACTAGGTTTCAATCAAAATTTCCTAGCTCTTAACAATTGGAAATAATAACTCTCTCAAGTCCTTCAATACACACATCTATTTTCCCTTGTGGCTAAGATTTTCCATAGGAAAGAGGCACCAATATTATTCATGAAAGAGCATTATTTGTATTCATTACAACTAGAAGGTTGCTTTTGTGCAACTTGAGTAGGTTGAAAAAAGGGTCCAATTGGTGGAATAATAGATTTACTGAATAATCTAATTCTCTCTACTATGGATAATATAGTCAAAATCAACGAGGATTTTATCAATAATATTCACAATTGTTTACAAGATGCACAAGAAAAGATAAAAATTTTGCAATTTGAATCACAACTACAACAAGATGAGCTACAACAAAAAATGCATCATTCTGAACTTGTTTTTGTTCAGAATAATCCTATGTTTGAGTTTGATATAGACTCCCATCAATTGTCATAAAGTGATGAAATCAATGAGGATGAAGTTTATTCACATTCAATTCCCATTTCAAGAGCAAATTTGCATGTGGATGCAGAAATTCAACATGCACTTCCCAAGTCCACCATCAGACCTTGGGAAGAACTTACCAACAACAAGGATAGAATAGGTATTGGATATGACAAGGAGGTGTACTTTCATATTCCATATTATTCAAATCTCATCAAATTTTAGAGTGTTGGACTTCTTCAAGACAACTCATCTTTACTTTCTCCTCACCCACAACCACAGACTGTTAAATGCCAACATTGTAACAGAGTTGGACATGTGAAAGATCATTGTTTTGATCTTAATCCGTGTGAGCGTTATGGTCAACACACTCATCATTCAAACAAATGCCTAAAAAAAAAATCTTCCTCTAAGAATGAAGATTCACCTTGGATGGATTGCTTCTTGGCAATGGGCTTCAACAACCAAAAGGTATTTCACTCATATCACATCATTTGTTCTCGAGTATTGAAAAGTCTTGCCGTTGAGTTTTCTTAATCTTCTTACCTTGTATCTTATAGGGGTGGAATTGATGGTCATATACAAGCTTCAAAGATACATCAAGCAAGCTTGAACCATATCCTAAACTTGCTACCTAAGCCTACAACCAGAGACAACCATACCCAAATTTAGAGTTGTAGCCAGAGATATAGAAGCCCATGAGCATACTTTTGGTTGGTGGCCTTCCTTAAACCATTTCAGGTTGAGACCTCCCGTTTCAGGTTGAGGTTCTCCCTTTTTTCACAGGTTGAGACCTCCCTTTTCTAGGTTGGTTGTCTCCCTTTTTAAAACATTAGGGACATTTCCTCTAGTAGAAGACTAACAACTTCTTGCCAAATTTGGAACTGTTCTAGGAATCACACTAAGCATTCCAGGATGAGACCCAAAGGTCTCCCTTTTCACAACAATAAGGAGCACTTCCTCTAGCAAAATACTTAAGCTTTTAGCCATATTTGGAAGAGTTCCAAGAATTGCACTAAGAATTCTAGTGTTGGTGGTCATCCTTAAACCATCACCAGTTAAGACCTCGAGTTCTTCCACCTTATACCATCATCTCAGAGACAACATTCGCCTTATTGTTGTCATGCGTTGTTGTATTTTTGTATTACATCTCTCTTCTTGGACTTGTAAATAAACCTTCAGATTAAGTGGTGGATTGTTCGACACCTAATATGCTAAAGGTTCATGTGGTGGAATGTGAATAGTCATTGGAGTCCAAGAGACCTTTGGTATGGAACCAATAGTCACAAGGATGTATTATAAATGTATATCATTGTGAATAGTAAATGCATTCACGCTTATCTTTCATAGCCTTTCCATTCCATGTGTGTGTTTAACAAATAGGGACGAGGATATGTTTTACTAGGTTGATAAGATTGCAAATAGATTTCAGTTATTTCTGCAGGTAGGCAAGGAGTAAGAGGGAGTTGAAAATTCCCTACAATCCTCAAAAGATAAATACTCTATATATGTCTTCCTTGATTATTAATAATTTTTAAGTCAACCTCTTGTCTTTATTTCTTTTGTTGGGTTATAATTGCTTTTTCCATGGCCTCCTAGTGAGGGGTACATCATAAGGGATTCCAATACTCTAGAAACAAATGAAAGCATTGGGAAGAATGAAGCAAATCTTGTGATAAGAGGATTCTACCATAATGATTCGTGTTCAAGAGGGAGAATTTGTGTTGTCACATGCATTATGGATGGAAGAGCTCTTAGTTTATAGGAAGCGGGCATGCCAACAAGTTTGAAGAATGTCATAGTGAAAATTGCATCGAGATCTGAGGAAATTCGGTGGTGGCTTCTAAGAAGATATACAAGTATGTGGTAGATGGAAACAGAGAGAAGTACAAAGCAAGAATTGTGAGGATTATCCTAGAAAGAGGGAGAGGACTAAGTAAAAAAATTTACTTTAGTTGTCATGTATGCTTATGTTAGAGTTGTTATTCATATTGCTTCTATTATGGGCTGGAAATTACATTAGGTGGATGTGGAGACCATTTCCTCAATGGAATAATTGAGGAAGAAGAAGTATCTATAGAGCTATTTCAGCTTTGAGGTACATGAGAGGGAATTTCATGTTTGTAGTCCAATGAACACTTTGTATAGATCTCGGGAATGGTAATTATTTGATGAGTTTAGAGAATTTTCGGCGAAATCGCATAAACAATCTTTTGTCGATGCGTTTCGAACCAACCAGTGTGGTTCATCGTCAGGACAAGTTGAAGAACCAATCAAACTTCGCTTGTTAAATAGAATGTGCAGAGATTCCAACGGCTATGTTGCCAACGGCTAATTTTGACCTAATGACCCAAGTCCAACCACTAATATTCTTGTTTTATTTAATTATTATTATTTTTTGAAATAAGCTAAATCGGGGAAATAATCTATTAAAAGAATTCATTTGTTAATATAGCTAATTGTATTTGTTTATTAATAAATGTATATGT
>APFE030928334.1:60698-101613 GCA_000404065.3 Pinus taeda | reverse complement strand
AAATTATATATTATTCGTTTTTAGATATACATATTCATTTATTAATAAACAAATACAATTAGCTATATTAACAAATGAACTCTTTTAATAGATTAGTTACCTGATTTAGTTTATTTCGAAAAATAATAATAATTAAATAAAACAAGAATATTAGTGGTTGGACTTGGGTCATTAGGTCAAAATAAGCCGTTGGAAACATAACCGTTGGAATCTCTGCACATTCTATTTAACAAGCGAAGCTGGATTGGTTCTTCAACTTGTCCTGACGATGAACCACACTGGTTGGTTCGAAACGCGTCGACAAAAGATTGTTTATGTGATTTCGCCGAAAATTCTCTAAACAATATTTGATGAGTCTCGGTGGATCTTGCTATTAGATGACTTATTTTTGATAGAAGCATAAGGACTCACATAACAAAGGAAGGGACAATGGTAGAAGGATTTTCTTCCATGATAAAGGTAGTAGTCGGGGTTTCCACTAGAACCCTTGCTTCAATGTCAGAGGGAGTTGACCTCTGAGATCGAGATGAAGGATCTTGTTTGGATGCATTACTTCTTAGGACTAGAAGTATGGTATGGAAAAAGTCATGTGAGATATTCCTTGGCTAAAGGAAGTATATTATTACGATCCTTTAGAGATTTGGAAGGGGATGTATGTAGTGGGTGACTAGATTTATTTACATGATGTTGATGTAGGGTGCTTTCCACGTGGTTCTTGTATTGAACATGAGGTGGACGGATTCATGAACATAACTATCCCTTTCAATATTTTTCTTGGAATGGAGAAATTTTATTCAACAAATGTACATCTGTGGAAGTCAAGGCGAATACCTCCCCAACTAAGAGGAATTGTTGAAAATTTGTAGTTGCAGTTGGTATTTAAGACAACAAAGTCAAACAAAAACAAATTATTATTTTATTGTTCATGTAGGCTCCAAAACTCTCAAGTCATCCCCACCAGTTGAAGGGGTTTGACCCTTGGTGAAAACCCACTTGATGTGACACATATGTATTGACATTTTTACCTCCTCACATGGCATCAATTTGGATAAGCAGTTAGTCATTTGTTCACATGTGTGAAAGAGTAGAAGAAGTCTGAGGTTGACCATCGAAATTTGAAGTGAAGTTTTACTCATTGACTAGCGTTGACTTTGACATTTCTAAGGTACTTTGACTTGGAATATTTGGTTGATTATTAGACCGAATCTATAGGTATATGTTGTCACCTGTCATATCATCTTATAATTGTGTCAAATGGCCCTATTTTTCATGCATATCAAAGGGAAGGACGGGTGCAATCTTGGTGTTCCAAATGGAAAACCAAAAGGGAGAGCCTAAGTCCAAAATCCATAAAAGAAGGATGAAAAGTGGAGGTCAAAATCAAAGGGGGAATCGAAATTTCGGAGCTAAAATGCCAAGAGGAAATGCCGAGATTTCTGAGGCTAAAATTGAAAGGGGGTCGAATTATCGAGAGTTGATATCGAAAGGACCAGCAAGCAACATATCAAGATTGCAAGATATCGGAGGAAGGAACGGGGAGACCTTGGAGGTCTATTTTAAAAGCAAACCTGAAATGGCATATCAGAGCCTCAACATCTCAAGACCCAATATAGGAAGGAGAAGACATCAGAGAAGAATGATATCGGGATATCAAAGATTAACTCCTTAGAAATTGAAATTCTTCAAACAACCTCGAGGTTGCTAAGAGAAGGAAATACAAAGGAAATCATTGAGAATCTGAGGACCCGAGGGCCTTTTTCTCTCTCCTTCGAAGAAGACACGTGGCAGCTAGTGATTGGCCCCAAGAAGCATACATGGTTAATGACTATTATGACAAATAATAATGAAGAACACTGTGGATTATCCGAATTCAGTTTCTCAAAAACCACTCCACAGAAACCTACAAACTAAGATGGTTAATGACGTCAGTATGGCGTGGCCGTACAATGGACATGTGGCAGTCGATTTCAACATTTTCGTGGGCTTAATGGTACAAATATTGATGACACATGTCACCACTCAAAAGGTGCCACATGGAGAGGATGACCTCAGCATGATGTCATCTCGAAGGTTGGCCTTTCAGAGGAAAGAGATTTCGTAATACATGTTTAAATTGTTTTATAAGAAATTCTGATCCAATGGAGGGGCTCCGATGTTGTTGACATTTGGTAATGAGGACTCAGAGGACCAAGGGCATAGAAAGGGTGGAGCACCTATGTGATATGTAGAATATCAGAGGTCAGAGTTTTCAAAACCCCTTTGAAATTACATTTTTTAAAAGGTCCTAATGACAAGGGTTTCCAATGCGGACTAACACGTGGTTGTGAGAGATCCAAAGAACCCAGAGTGGAGAGAATAATTAGTACCTAAGTGCTATGAACCATATCGAGAAGTGAACATCGAAAATCCTATGCAATTTATTTTTGAAAAAGCTCTAATGAGAGGGGCTTCCGATGTGTTGTTGACATTTGGTTATGAGGACTCAGAGGACCAAGACAAAACACCCAAGTGTTATGGAGCTCATTGGAAGAGGGAGATATCCTAGATTTGTTTTAGTTTCAAATATGAATAGGTTCTTATGAGAGGAGCTCTGACTGGGAGAGGCACTTGGCCGCAAACATTCAAAAGAACTAAGGGAAAAGCACAAAAGGTCTCGAGGCATCAGAACTTTGGATTTTCGTAACGACATTTTAAATAAAGTTACGATGTGCCTTGGCTCTGAAATTACACCATGTAAATGTTAAGAGATGTATCGGGCTTTGATAGTGTACCACAGAGGTAATAAAGTGGTGGATGGGTCGGCAATTATGTCACGGGGCACCTTCAACACCACCACACCTGATCATGGCCAACTCCAAGAGGGGAAGTTTTAAGCTGTTAAAAGAAGAAAGCGATAGGCAAATTGATCAGTAACCGTGGAGGAATATTATGGCCCAATTAGAGGCAATCAAAGGAATTAGCATTGGAGATATTTTATTGTGTCCATCATGACACCTCACATTTATCATATTTTATTATTTTGTGATTTATTATTTTTTTATTTTTACATTTTGAAGAAGAGAATCAGATTTGTTTCTTAATCGTGAGGCCATTTCCATGCTTAAACAGTTGTGTTGTTCACATAACTATAACATTTTAAGATATTTTTCAAGTTGTTTTGTTTTGGTTCTCCCTATAAAAATAGGGAAGAAACTCATTAGAAAGGTTCTGGAATTCTGTTCTCAGGGGTCCAAATTCTATATTTTCAGAGATTTTGAGTTCTATTTATAGAGAAAGAGGTTCCAAGTTTTGGTTCAATTGCTTGTTCATGAGGTGGTAATTGTTGTACAAATTTCAACAATGTTGAACTAGTGATATGGACTCCATTTTTGAATATTAATGAAGAAGATATGGTGATTCCAGGCATAATAATGTGTAGTATGTGTTTTTCCTCTGTGTTTCATTTCATGTGTTTCTCTTCCTCGAAAATTATGTAAGTAGTAGTTGTTGGGTTCACTTATAAATCATGGATTTACTTATGTGATGTTGTAGCAGACAATACCTGTGAGATTAAATATTTACTAGGTTATGCTGTAGCAGAATGTAGCCATGAAATATTGAGTTGGAAACCTTAAAGTGCGCTCCACAATTTGTGCTCTTCATTTCCTTATTCTTTCATAATTTTGTCGAGGTTATTACTTAGGATTATGGGTTTGTCTAGCCCCATGTGTTGAATTCCTTCGTTACTCTCCCTCTTCCCATCTTTACTGCAATGACAAATTGAGATGCATTCACTGTGTGTAGGCCACTGGAATTGGACATTCATTCTTGGGGTGATCTATATTGTTTATATGTATGTATGAATCTACCTCTATGAAAGGTAATTGAACCATATTTAAAATCATTTTTCATTTATTTCTTGAGCAACAATGAATCATCTTCAAGAGAGACTAAGATGTCCTAGGCATTGATCTCTCCTCAAACCAAGGGTTGTCTCTAGGAGCTACAACATCTTCTGGCGTCGTTGTCAGGGACCGAATCAAAATATTTTCCTTGGGTATGACATTTTTACATTTCCTTTGTCAAGTGAGCAAGGGAAGTGTGGGTTGAAGATCTCTCACCCTGGTGACACCATTGTTTATATCTTTATTTGACCATCCTGGCTTTCAAGAGGCCTCATACTCGCTCTAATACTTCCCAACATAAAAATCCCCTTGTATTCAACCCCGAGAAGATCATACCCAAGAGGATTTGGAAAGAGAGTACCCCTGTTACTCCAAATCCCGCAATATCTTTTCCTAAAGTGTCAACTTCCAACACTTAGAAAGCTAAGATAAACTACTTTGAGTCCTCCTTCAAAGCTTTGAATATTCAGAAGAATGTTTCCAACTATTTCACTCATTTTCCTCCAAAATTAAATCTAAAGAAGCTTATGTCAGTTTTCCTCCTCTCATATTCCCTACCTGCCCAAAAACAGAAGAAGTCAAAGACATCCTCATAAATACTCCCACTCAAAGATTTGCTAGCACTTCTTCTCAACTCCATTCAACCATAATCCATACAACACCTCAACCAAGCCCTGTGGTAAACCTTCTACCACCTCCATTGCAAAACATGGTTGTCCTTAGTTTCCTTATTAATAGATATTCTCCACTTAACTTACCTTAGCCTCTTGATGGTATGCCACAAGATTATTTTAAAAACATGCCAAGTTTAACTAGAGAGGATGATATTTTATCCCAAAAACATATAGAGACTTTATGCCCATTTGTTGAGAATTTGAATGTAGAACATCTTGATGTAGTGTTGAGACTCTTTGTTCAGTTTTTGGATGGAGAGGCCAGGAAATGGTTCAAGACTCTACCAAATGCTTCAATTAACACATGGGAGAAGATGGATAATGATTTCATGCATAAATGGGGGGAGAAAAGGGATTATAGCTATATTCTTACAGAATTTAATGCAACGAAGAAAAAGCATAATGATGATGTTTCAGAATTTATAAGAAGGTTCAATAAATTATATAACAGTCTTCTTGTAGAAATTAAGCCTCCACAGGGTGTTGGCAAAGTGGTTTTTGTTGGAGCCTTTGAACAAGAGTTTGGGTTTTACCTTCAGAGAAAGAAAGTCTTGTACTCTAGACCAAATCCAAACAAATGCCCTGGAAGTTGAAGCAAATTTAACTTCTACTGGGAAATGGAAAGGGAAAGTGGAATATGGTGATAGGAAGAGAGGAAAGGAAGAAGCCAACTCTTCAGATCTAGTAAAGGAAACTCAAGAACATAAGTTAGAAGAGAAGAAAAAGTTAATAAGGATTTTTTCTGACAAAATGGTGAAATTGGAGTTGGAGAACAAGAACCCCCCTCTACAAAGTCAACCAACTCCTAACATAAACTTTAATCCTCAATACAAGAGACCACCTTTATAGCTCTTGAAAAGGGAAAGAAGGGATTAATAGGATCATTTTCAACCTCCTCTATGCCTAAAAGATGATCTAGAGGAGAGTATTGAAGAAACCATATAATTTCAAGAAAACAAACTCTCTTCTCTCTCAGAGGTAGAAAATGAAATAGAAGCCAATGAAGGAGAAGGGGATGGTGTAGAAGCCCCACTAGATGATGATGAGATAAACAATTATTGTAAAAAGTTTGATGACTTCATGCAAGCCCAATTGCGTAGGAAATATGATCTCAGGTCATCCAAGAAAAGGTCCAGGGGGCAAGATCAGAATGAAGAAAATCTTCATCCAAGAAAAGGTCCAGGGGGCAAGATCAGAATGAAGAAAATCTTCATCCAAGTTACCCCAAGCCAACAGATAAAGGAAAGAAACCACTAAACCTTATCCCCCAAACCAACAAAGAATCCTCCTATCCCATTTCAAATGAGTCTATATCCTCCAAAACGGAGCAATTTCCCCCACCAATGAAGCCAATCTGCAATGAGGATAAAGCACTCGTCGAGCCTACTAAATTTGATGAGAATCCCTCTACCTTCAGTCTCCAAAAAGAGTTAGAGAAAATCAAGTTAGTTGTCCCTTTGAATGAATTATTGAAACAACCCTAGTACAAAGCTCAAGTGCCTCAGTTTATGAGTTCACCCACAAATAACCCCTTGCAAGATAGCCTTAGCCTTCAAGAAAAGAGGCATATTGTTGGATTTGGACCCCATGTGGAGGAGCATGACCCTTCCACTCCATTCTATGTCACCTTGGTAATTCATGACTTGCTACTACATGATTGTATGCTTGACTCAGGGGCATCTCATAACTTAATGCCATTGTCTGTGATGGAACAGTTGGGACTATAGATAACAAAACCATACAAAGACCTCTACTCATTTAATTCCAAGAGAATAAAGTGCTTAGGTATGATCAAGGATCTGGTGGTCAATTTAGCTCAAATCCCAACCACAAGTGTGGTAATGGATATTGTAGTGGTTGATATCCTTGCAAGATTTGGTATGCTTTTGTCCAGGTCGTAGGGAATGAAACTTGGGGGTTCCATTAAACTGGATTGAACCTATGCTACCATTCATATGTTTGGTGGAGAAAAGTGCCGACTGTACATGGAATCTAGATTCGTGAAGACAGTTACAAGGGCAAAGTGTTCACACAATGCTTCTATGCATGGTAAGGAGAAGTATTTTTCTTGTCTGTTGCTAGAAGAGGATGATCAAATCATTAGAGACACCCAGGTGGAATGTACAACTCAACTGAGTAAACAATCATTGGGGCAGGACAAGGTATAGAGAAGGAAATGGGGTAGGTGTGTTGTTGGTGTCTCCATGATCCGAATTGGATCCATGAAAGACTGATTAAAGAACCATGACTGTATTAGGTCGGGACAAATCTCTAAAATTTCCAAAATAATGATCAAAAACACCCTAAACCAGTGGCAATGGTAGCCAGCGTGGAACGATGAGGACCTCGGTCAAAGCGCGCTGACCGAGGCCCATGGAGACTTCCCGGGAGGTCAAAATAGCCCCTGGGAGCCCCAGATCGGGAAAATGAAGTGGATTTTGATGCGCACTTAGTGCTAATCGCGCATCATTGGGAAAACAGGGCCAAAATGGGGGAAGCCAGACCACTTGGTCGCATCGGGAACTGGAGAACCGCAGGCGAAAAGGCCAAAGCACTAAATGTACAAAGGCGGGACCCGCGCTCTGGAAATTGGTGATATTGATCGGGACGCCCTCAAACTGTAAGCGGTTTTGGATGGAAGTGGAGCGATCCCACTCAACGATCGACGTGTGGCAAGCAGAGGTGAGAGAAAACCGCCATTGTTCGCGCGTTATCGGTCGAGCAAGTCAACCGCGCGGGACGTGTGTATGGCGTCAGATTTGGAGGCTCCAGATCGGACGACTGATATCAAGACCGATGGAGGAAGCGGAATCGACGAAGGAATACGCCGTGATTTGTAAAGATTTGGAATCCATTTGACTGCCACAGTGGAGGAAAGACTTCATCCACGACGTAACTGAAGAAAAAAACCGATGAAGCAGGCTGGCATTGTTTAGAGGAGGACATGTGGCCACTTCCTGGGGATTCATGATGACACCGAATAGAGAACTCCAAGCGCAACTGCAGAAGGTGAATCAATAGAGGCGGAAGAGGAACTGAACAGGCTTGGAACAGAATGGCTAAAATCCGTGAACAGAGACATAATACACAAGTCAAGTCAGAGAATAGTCCAAGAGACGAAGAAAGACCAGAATCCCGAGAGGAGGACAGAACACACAGAGAAAGAAGACAGTGAAGCAAAAACAGGAAGAGACAGAGGGTCGAGCTGACCAGTGGCGGCATCGAGCACCAGAGAGCTTGAGAGATTGAAGCCATCCCATAAAGGAATCTGTTTGGACTGAGCACCACATTTGGCTCTTTACACTGTAGACCAGAAGGTCATAGAGTTGGTAGGAAGAAGAAGAGTCTGTGTACTCCAGTGGCTTGGGGAATCCAAGAACCACCCTGCCAAGCAAAACCTGCTTCAGGAGAACCCACATTAAGTCCATGTATTTTAATTCTCTGCTTAAAGGCACAATAAAACAAGGCCACCACTGAAAGTTGGACCAAAGATGTAGCCTTGGAGAATAGGGTGAACTCCTTATTAAAATTCTTGTGTCTTTGTGTTTGCTTACTGTATTTCTCTGCTGTCTTTCCATTTTAATGTCTGTGTATTGGCAATCTAATCGATCCATTGCTTCAATAACGCAAAACACACACACCAGCACATGAGTCTGTAATACCTTTAAACAATAAATCTTTAGCTAATGTCACTCATAGGGGGGATATCAGATCAAGTGGTATCAGAGCTTTAGGCTGTAAGGTTAGACAAGCTTGTGTTGGTTTAGCTGTTGAATGCTCATGAGATCAAAGCTCAAATTAGGAGAAGGAGAGTTGGTCAAAACTAATCCTGAAATTGGGAGAGTCTATCCTCGAAAGACAATTTCAGAGGAAGGTTCTATGGGGCCAGACCCTCAATTCATAGAGAGTTTCCTAGCTATAAAGTCTATGGTAGAAGAAATGTATAGGGACTTTAGAAAGCATAAGGATGAAGATTCATCAGGTTCTAAACAAGATAAAGAAGAATATGGGTTCCATTCCCATAACCACTCGAAAGGAAAAGGGAAAGAGGAAAACTTTCTCACACCTCCTAATATCCATGTGCATAATAAGAAAGCATCTTTGATTAAGCTAGATGTTAAATTTGATTTGCCTATATATGATGGAGAGCTAAATGCTAAAAGTTGGACAATTGGATTAGATAAACTGATGTGTATTGCAGAGTGCAGAACACAAACTCAAACAAGAGTAAAATTCAGCTGGCAAGCCTACGCCTAGGAGGCACTGCCTTGGTTTTGTGGGAAGGCAAAACCCAAGCTGATATGAAAAAACATGGTAATACCATCTCTGTCTGGAGTGAATTTGTTGCTGCAATCAAAAAGCAGTTCTATCCATTGGCCTACATGCAACAAGCCATGATGAGTTGGCAAACTCTTCGGTAATTGAAAGGGCAAAGTGTGCAAGGGTATACTCAAGAGTTCAGAAAGAGAGCATTGATGTTGGGTATCTCATTGGACTCACCAGAGACTCTTTTGAAGTACATTGGTGGTGTACACAGCTACATGAGGCATACCATCCTCATGTTTAATCCCACTAGTATAGATGAGGTATCTGTACAAGCTACTCGTATAGAAGCTAGAGGAAAGAATGGAAATCTAGAAGTTGGGGGACCATCCCAACCCACTGTAAGCAAGAGCAAGGAGAAAAGAAAGCAGAAATGGAAAGCAAGGAAGGCTAACACTGCATAGAAAGGCAAAGCTTCATGCACTCACTATAAAAAGGAGGGGCATGATGATGAGCACTGTTGGATTCTGCATCTAGAGCTGAGACCTAAGAAGTCCGAGGGCAAGAAGAAGAAGACTACTGCAGCTATTCAAAAAGATTTAGGTCAGACTTGGGAGATGAAACAATCATTGCAGCTACATGTATTAAAGGTAAGAATTCTGAAGCATCTACTAGTAATTCTGCTCAAACTATTATTGATGAAGAACATGAGAGAAAAAGACATGAGTTTTTTTATATTCAAGTTATTTCCAAACATCAAAAGATTGATACTTTGTTTGATAGTGGCTCACAAATAAATTTGATTTCTGAAGCAATTGTAAAGAAATTGGGATTTACAACTACACCTCACAAGAAACCATACCCATTAGGATGGTTGAATGATAAAGCACAACTCAAGTTTTCTTTCGAGTCAGCATTTGTAGATGAGGTTGAGTTAGACATAATTCCTTTGAATATACGTGGAATTGTTTTAGGAAGTCCTTACTTGTATGATAGAAAGGCTATTTTCTATAGAGATGAGAACAAGTATCTACTTGTTAAAGATGGAATCGAATACTTTGTAAGAGCTCACAAGCTCAAGAATAATTATACACTCATAAATTCTGGGCAGATGAAAAGAATGATAAATTCATGCAAACAATTCTTACTAATGGTTGTAAAGGAAAAAAAAACTGATAAAACCAATGTATTTGAGGGTTGTAATGCTCAGCAGCAAGATGATATAGAAAACATTGTTTCAGAGTATGATGTCCTGCTTCAGGAACCTAAAGGTCTGCCACCCAAAAAGGAAATAGTACATGATATTATTTTGCAGCAAGATGTTCCATTGCCTAACATTGGGATGTGTTGTCTGCTTTAGAGAATTCTAAAATCAAGAAGCAGGTGCAGGAGTTGCTCAAGAAGGGAGTCATCAGGCCTAGCACATCACCATGTGGGTCACCAATCATTTTGGTGAGAAAGAAAGATGGCTCGTGGAGAATGTGCATTGACTACCGAGCAATGAATAAGATAACAACCAAAAATCGTTATCCCCTTCCTCGCATAGATGATCTTTTAGATCAATTGAAGGAAATTGTTTATTTTACCAAGCTGGATTTGCACAGTGGATACCATCAGGTTAGAGTTGTAGAGCAAGATGCATGGAAGACTGCTTTCAAAACAAAGCAGGGATTGTATGAGTGGCTAGTTATGCGTTTTGGCTTGACCAATGCTCCTGCTACTTTCATGAGATTAATGAATGATGTACTCATGCATTTTCTTGATGACTTTGTTATTGTGTATCTAGATGACATTTTGATTTTTAGTAAAACGTGGGAAGAACACTTAAAGCATGTTCAGCGAACATTAGATGTTTTGAAAAGAGAAAAAATTTATGTTAAACTCTCAAAATGTGAATTTGGCAAAACATCTCTAAATTGTTTGGGTCATATAGTAGGGGGTGGTGAATTGAAAATAGATCCCTCTAAAGTGGCAGTTACTGTAAACTGGCCTAAACCCAAGTCTGCGACAGAAGTGAGAAGATTCTTAGGAGCAGTACAATATTGGAGGAAGTTCATTTCTAATTTTTCCTCAATTGCAACTCCTTTACATGCTTTGATGGGATTGAACAAGGTGTTTCAGTGGGAAAGCAAACATCAGAAAGCCTTCGACACCTTGAAAGAAAAGATCAGTACATCACCTGTATTAGCACTGCCTAATCTACAAAGACCATTTGAAATCCAAACAGATGCAAATGACCATGCCATGGGAGCAGTGTTGACACAACACAGTAAATTCATATATTATCATTCTGAGACTTTTAATCCTGCAGTAGTTAACTATCCTACATATGATAAAGAATTGTATGCATTAGTTCAGAGTGTGAAAAAGTGGAAACATTACTTAATGGGAAAAGAGACAGTAATTCATACTGATCATCAACCACTTCAATACCTACACTCCCAAACTAAGTTGCAGCAATCAAGGCATTACAGATGGATGGGTTTTCTACAACAGTTTCATCTAGTCATCAGATATAAAAAGGGCATACACAACAAAGTTGCAGACATGTTATCTAAACCCATTATAAATGCATCTTCTATACTTAAGCATAATTTTGTACTACATGAAAGTTACATTGAACAATATGCTCAAGATATATACTTTAAAGATGTATATGCAACTTTGAGTTAAGGCAAAAAGGTAGAAGAATTGGACTATCATATGAAGGACCGACTCTTTTATCATTGTGGGAAACTCTACATTCCACAAAACGAGAGAGTAAAGATAATTAGGGAGGCACACACTTCTCTGGTATCATGTCACTTTGGGGTAAGTAAAATAGTTGCACAACTGCAAAGATTTTGTTATTGGCCAAAAATGAATGAGACAGTTTCTAGATATGTAAGAGGGTGTACTATGTGTGCTAAAAGCAAGCTCAGCAATAGAAAACTAGGCTTGTACACTCCTTTACCAGTTCTTTCTCACCCTTGGGAAAGTGTTTCCATGGATTTTGTTGGAGGACTACTTAAATCTAGGAAAGGTCATGATTATCTATATGTGGTTGTGGATAGGTTCAACAAAATGTGTATTTTGATACCTTGTAATAAACAGATTACCGTTGAACAAACTGCAAAATTATTCTTTGAATATGTATGGGTTCATTTTGGATTACTTGCCTCTATTGTATCTGATCAAGACACCCGATTTGTGGAGAAGTTTTGGTCGAGTCTGTGGGAACTGATGGACACCCAACTAAAGAAAAGCAAAGCTTTTCATCCATAAACCGATGGCCAGACAGAAGTAGTTAACGGGACAGTGATCCAGTTACTCAGGGGATATTGCAGAAAACATCCTAAGCTTTGGGATGAACATTTGTGTTATGTGCAGCATGCTTACAACAGAGAAAAACACTCTTCTACACAAAGATCTCCTTTTGAGACCTGTTTTGGTTTCATACCAAGGTCTCCTTTGGATTTTGTCTTTGGTAAAGATACCATGGTTGATGGACATAATGATGTGGACAAGGCAACTAGGTTCATTGAACAGATCTAGGAGATCCACCAGGCATTATAGGAACAGCTGGAAAAGAGCCAAGCCAAATACAAGGCTAGGCATGACAAGCATCAGATGGAGCATAGTTTTCAAGTTGGAGACCAGGTCTAGCTGTATATCAGCAAGGACAGGGTGCAAGGTGAAGGTAAAAAGCTAAAGCCTATCAGGTGTGGACCTTTTAGGATACTTGAGAAGATTGGTGAAAATGCTTTTCATCTTGATTTACCAGCGTACATGCACATCTACTCATGTTGAAAAGTGTGCAACAAGAAATCCTTGTCTAGAATGCAACAAGATGATGGAGCTTAGTGGAAAGGAGTCGCCTTCACTAAGTGGGCCGGTAGGGAAATTATGGCGCAAAGTCTATTTTTAGACATATGGATCATGTCTATGAGTTGCAGGATGCTGTTTATGGATGATTGGTCAAGTTGGCAAAAATAGATGGACTTCTATTTTTAAACAACAACGGTGACACTGTCAAGTCTAATTATAGAGCAGTCAAATATTATTAGCTTATAATAATATTTAGACTATAAACTTTATCTTATTCTCTTGGAGCACTTCAGTTTGAGCTACAGATGTGGCACATGTAGCTGTTAGAAGGAAATACGTTTTCTTTGTGGGTCAGTTGAGTTGTTGCATGCATGACTTCAGTTAGAACTGAATCAGTGGAATTTGGTGGAGTTGATTGTGGAGTTGATGGAGTTGTGTTCAGTTTGACTTGGTTAAACTAGTTGTAATTAGTCTAACTGCAAATAGACTAATGATGAGTTGTTAAACTAATTATTAACTCATAATGCAACTAAAGAATACATCACTTAACTTAGTTACATATTCAGTGCATGTTTAGTTCAGCAGGGACAAGTGTTAGAGGATCAGATTGCTATCAGTTGTGACTATAGTTGTGCATGAGGATTTGCACAATCAATGAGATTGAGTTATGCCAATGAGAATTGGCCAATACCAAGTGATTATAGCCTCTGCTCACGTGATTCCCAGTGTGAGTGATTCTTTTGAGGTAAATACGAATTTGGTTCAACCAGTCTCATCCATTCTTGAGTAAGTATTGAGCAGTGGAGGCAGGGAAGCAGTGGAATAGATTTGGAGATCAAACCTGAGTTGTATTATGTGTAACAGCTGGAGATAGTGCTGGACACTTGTGAGAAGTATTGACTATTGTAATGTTACATGTTCTCAATCATTAATATACATATAGTATGGGGTTTTCAGCTGTAAGCTTTCCCCGAGTTACATACTGTGTTAATGTGTGCATGCTCTTGATGTTTTATTGTTATTGATGCTGCTATATTGATGATCAACGTAGAGGAGATTATGTATTGTGTATGTATTCCGCAATAATACATGATCAGGATAATCTCCATTGAATATGTGTTTATTATTCAAAATTTCTATAGGGAGGAATTGTGGCATGTGGGTAATTTCCAAGAGAGGGAGCCGAAATGTGCCAAAGAGTTTACCTAAGAGTAGGGAGTGGATAACTATTTTATGTTGTGTCAATGAAATTGGTACTTCAATCCCAGGATTTTATCTATTCAAAGGTAGAAATCAACTGAAAAACTATATACATAATTGTGAACTAGGTGCATGCATGGCTACACATCCCCATGCATGGATGACTAAAGAACTGGTTTTAAGTGGGCTTTTTCACTTTTTTGCATTGGTACCAGGTGGTGTCTCACCTAATAATAGAAATCTATTGATATTAGATGGCCATGGGATCCACATGGCTGTACAAACAATTGAGGAAGCAAAAAATTTAGGCATCAACCTGTTGACATTGCCCACTCATACCACTCACAAACTACAACCCCTTGATGTTAGTGTGTTTGGCCCTTTCAGGAACTATTTCAGGTTGGAGTGTGCTACATGGATGGCAAAGAATCAAGGGGTTGAGGTGAAAAGGTTCAAGGTAGCAAAACTTGCAAGTAAAGATTTTAAAAGGGCTCTGACACCATCAAATATCAAGGCTGACTTTATGAGGACAGGAATCTGGCCATTGAATTATGATGCTCTTATGCATGATACTGGTTGTAGCCAGGCATTTCATGTGGATGGTCAGGAAGAAGGGAATGCCCAAACAAGTGTTGAAGTGCAAGAAGTACATGACCAAGATGATGTGGTTGTAGCTGGTAATATGATTTCCCTCTCTCAAGGACACTTATATGATGAAGATGATGACACTATATGTGAAACACACTATAATCATGAACAAATTCGTAGTAACATGGAGATCATTTCACCAACTCAAGAACATGAAACTCCTGTTGTTGATATTGTTAATGACATTGTTGAACATGAAGTTGACAATGACCAATTGACATTGCCAAGCCAAGTAACACCACCGTCATGGCTGGAAAAAGCAATGATTAATATGAATGAACATGGTGTCTCAACAACCAATGAACAAAGCATGAACATGCCCTCACAACCAGCAGAACTTAACAGTGAAATTGTTCAATTTTTTGTGGACAACAGATTAATGGAAGAAGATGAAGCACATAATGAGGCATCAAATGAAGGTAATGATATAGTTCAATCAGTTGTCTTAGATACTGAAAGGGAAGTACCAAGCAATGACATGCAGGCGAGAGGGGTGGAGAAGATACTTGGCCAGTTCCTAAAGCTACCAGTAGATAGAGTATCAATGAAAAAATCAAGGTACACCGAGTAGTATTCATTTGGTCCAAAGATCACAGTTACTCACCTCAGAGTACTATATAAACCTGTTAGTTGAGTCTGAAAAAAAGAAATTTGAAATGCAACAATTAAAACAGAAAAAGAAGGATCTAGTAAAGGAGAAGAAGGTAGCAAGGATTGTTGCAACACAACGTTGAGTAGATGAAAGGCTTCAAAGAGATAAGGCAGGGCAAGTTAAGTACCAACAAAAACAAATGGCAAGACAAGAAAAGGAATCAAGAAAGACATAACAAATTCTTGAAAAGGAACAAGGGATGATCAATATGGTTGACAATGATGCAAGCATAGTTGATGAAACCAGGATCATTTCAAACTCATTGGACCATATTGCAGATAATACACCATTATTCCAAGATCTCATAAACATTCAAGTGCCTCACTATCAAACTAAGGGTTTACCCACTTGCCTTATTCCTACCAGAGGAGGTGTAAATCCTATGTATGCTCATTACACACCTCCACTTAATGCAGGGGTTAGTAGTGCAAATGTGAGATATGGGTACTCAATTCCTCCATGGTTGGAAGCTGCAAATTGGACTCAATCATATGGCAACACTCAACCATTTCCTAATCAACCCTTTTTAGGTAGGCCAACCTACCTGGTTCAAGAAGATGACTCAAGGAGTTTTGGCACTCAAGATTCTCAGGACCATAAAGAATAGGGGTGTCATATGTTTTTGGTTGTAACCACATTATGATGTGGATTTTGGATGGATTGTATCTTTTTCTTCTACGTATGAAGACAAGCATAAATTGGCATTCATTTACTACAACAAAAGCAAAATCAATTAGACAAAGGTGTTCATTTTGTCCTTAATGCACCAACCTGCAATTGATGTAGACTCTAGGTCATAAATTTAATAGCGGCATCAAAAGCACTCTCCAATCACAAACTCTAGGTCATCAACACTTTCCAATCATAGCAACACATATTCTGATACTGGCAAAATTCTTTCTCTTCTCAAACCTTGGTAACATAAATAACTCAGATCAACATATCCATTCCACGAATAGTCCCTAGCATCATCAATGTCGAAGCAATGCTACAATATGACACTCATGGCATGAATAAGTTCTCTACAATATGAAAAAATATAGCAACATATTTTGACAAATGTACTAATGAAACAACAGGGTCAATACCATTCTCTACTTGGAAAATAACAATCTAGTTATAGCATCAAACCTTGTAGTAATATACTCTATCATAGAGAAATCATACAAACCCTACATAATTTGGCATCACACTCCCATATATTTAATGTTCAAGTATCATTTGACAATAAAGGCAGAGGATAAAATGAAGACCACACAGGTCAAATAAAATGAATTTCATGACAATGAGAAACATAGAATTACGCACAATAAAAAACAAAGTATTGTGAAGTAAAAACCATAAATACAATTTAAAAATGAGTATGCACTAGGATATACTTTGATTATATTTTCACGAGAGCATAAATACATTTACAAACCAAAACAAAGGTTTGATCACTGCTAATTGAGTTAGAAATGCAGATGGAAGCAAATCAATATCAGAGTTCTACAAGTAATGCACCTAGCCAACCTCCGAGAAATCTGTCGATTGATTAACTAAGTTATAAATGCAGATAGAAGCAAATGAATATTAGAGTTCTACAATTAATACACCTAGCCAACCTCTAAGAAATCTATTGATTGATTAACTAAGTTACAAATGCAGATTACTTTACGATAAAAGAGACACATGGCTACAATAAAAAATATTAATCCTTTTTGCTGAAAAATCACTGGCCACTGGTCACTTCATGTTCACCACAATACATTGGTATCAAAGTAACATTGGAAGGCCATGCATAAACACATTTTATCCCTAGAACAATGGTATATCACATGATGCACAATCATTGTTTATGGTTAGATGCACAATCATTGTTTACCTTAGTGTGCCTTCAAAGTGAGTATACATAACAAACATCCATGCGCATAAAGCAATACTAAACAAAGAACACTTGAGCACTTCGCAATAGTCTTTCATTATTTGGCCACAAATAAGAAATTATCGAAGGCAAGGAGCAAAGCAATCATTGACCATTCAATCAACAGAGGGAAACATGCATCCAAACTCAGATAAGCAACTCAATAAGTTCATAACAATTTCACACCACTTGCTCATAACTGAGCATGTTTAGCAAGGAGACATGCCAATCACCAATGGAACAATGTGAGAATCCAAAGTCATGATTAGCAAAACAAGAGAACACAAGAGAACTGTTACATCCTTGGAGGAAACACACTATTGATCTACTCAACCAATCTCACCTAAAAAAAGTAGGGTTATATGAAGTAGCAAGCAAAGATCATCCCAATCATCAATTAAAAGAGCTCAACGAAGCAGTAAGACCCTAAGAGTAGGCAACACCAATAATGAACTATTCATGCTAGTCATGATAGTAAGAGAGTTCATTCATCATCAACACAAGTAGATGGCGTGACCTTTTCGGAGCATACATAAATATCATCGGAAATACCATTAGTTAATGATTCAACAAAGCACCCATAGTATTCATGCACACTTGAAGTAATAGGGTTAGTCAAGCAAACCAATCAAAGAACTTAAAACTATATGAGAGTACTGATCACATCAAAAGATTAAGCTACAAGGATAATAAAATGCGACTAGTGAGGACTTTGTTAGAGCCTTTTGAAGACTAAGTATCAGAGCAACTACCCATCCCCAGAGCTAAGCATAATCTAGCCTTCCTAACAGAGGATAAAATGAAGACCACACATGTCAAATAAAATGAATTTCATGACAGTTACAGAAATAGAAGAGCCATTACATGAATACCTTCCCCTAAATTCAAACAAACACAAAACCATAAACCTGCAAAACTTGCAAAACCATCAAAACCCTAAACCTGCAAAACGTACAAAACCCTCAAAACCCTAAACTTACAAAAACTTGCAAAACCCTAAAACTGCAAAACCCTTTGAAATGCAACGGGAGACTAACCGAACGCAAAGTGATTGAAACTCCAACAATGGTATATCACAGGATGCACAATCATTGTTTTAGGTCAGATGCACAATCATTGTTTAACTTTGTGTGCCTTGAAAGTGAGTATAAATAACAAACATCCATTCACAAAAGCAATACTAAGTAGAGAACACTTGAGCACTTTGCAATAGTCTTTCATTATTCAGTCGCAAATAAGAAATTATCGAAGGCAAAGAGCAAAGTAATCATTGACCATTTAATCAACAGATGGAAACATGCACCCAAACTCAGATGAGCAACTCAATATGTTCATAACAATGAAAATTTCACACCACTTGCTCATAACAAAGCATGTTTAGCAAGGATACATGTCAATCACCAATGAAACAATGCGAGAACCCAAAGTCATGATTAGCATGACAAGAGAACTGTTACATACTTGGAGGCAACACATTATTGATCTACTTAACCAATCTCACCTAAAAAAAGTAGGTTTATATGAAGCAACAAGCAAAGATCATCCCAATCGTCAATTAAAAGAGCTCAATGAATTAGTAAGACCCTAAGAGCAAGCAACACCCACAATGAACTATGCATGATGGTCAAGATAGTAAGAGAGTTCATTCATCATCAACACAAGTAGATGGCACGACCCTTTAGGAGCAGACATAAATATCATCTGAAATACCATTAGTTAATCATCCAACAAAGCACCCCTAGTATTCATGCACAGTTGAAGTAATAGGGCCAATCAAGAAAACCAATCAAAGAACTTAAAACCATCTTAGAGCACTGATCGCATCAAAAGATTAAGCCACAAGGATAATAAGATGTGACTGGTGAGGCCTTTGTTAGAGCCTTTTGAAGACTAAGTATCAGAGAACTACCAATCCCTAGAGCTAAGCAGAATCCAACCTTCCTAACAGAGGATAAAATGAAGACCACACAGGTCAAATAAATTGAATTTCATGACAGTTACAGAAATAGAAGAGCCATTACCTGAATACCTCCCCCTAAATTCAAACAAACACAAAACCTTAAACCTGCAAAACTTGCAAAACCCTCAAAACCTACAAAACCCTTAAAACCTTAAACCTACAAAAACCTACAAAACCCTTTGAAATGCAATGGGAGACTGACTGAATGCAAAGCGATTGAAACTCCAACAATGGTATATCACAGGATGCACAATCATTGTTTAAGGTCAGAAGCACAATCATTGTTTACCTTTGTCTGCCTTGCAAGTGAGTATAAATAGCAAACATCCATGCACATAAAGCAATACTAAGCAGAAAACACTCGAGCACTTTGCAATAGTCTTTTATTATTCGGTCGCAAATAAGAAATTATCAAAGGCAAGGAGCAAAGCAATCATTGACCATTCAATCAATAGAGGGAAACATGCACCCAAACTCAGATGAGCAACTCAATAAATTCATAAAAATGAATATTTCACACCACTTGCTCATAACCAAGCATGTTTAGCAAGGAGACATGTCAATGACCAATGAAACAATGCAAGAACCCAAAGTCATGATTAACAAAACAAGAGAACTGTTACATACTTGGAGGCAACACATTATTGATCTACTCAACCAATCTCACCTAAAAAAGGTAGGGTTATATGAAGCAACAAGCAAAGATCATCCCAATCGTCACTTAAAAGAGCTCAACGAAGCAGTATGACCCTAAGAGCACGCAACACCCACAATGAACTATGCATGCTGGTCAAGATAGTAAGAGAGTTCATTCATCATCAACACAAGCAGATGGCGTGGCCCTTTAGGAGCAGACATAAAGATAATCAGAAATACCATCAGTTAATCATACAAAAAAGCACCCATAGTATTCATGCACACTTGAAGTAATAGGGTTAGTGAGGCAAACCAATGAAAGAACTTAAAACCATCTAAGAGCACTGATCACATCAAAAGATTAAACCACAAGGATAATGAAATGTGACTGGTGAGGCCTTTGTTAGAGCCTTTTGAAGACTAAGTATCATAGCAACTACCAATCCCCAAAGCTAAGCAGAATCCAACCTTCCTAACAAAGGATAAAATGAAGACCACATAGGTCAAATAAAATGAATTTCATGACAGTTACGAAAATAGAAGAGCCATTACTTGAATACCTTCCCCTAAATTCAAACAAACACAAAACCATAAACCTGTAAAACCTGCAAAATCCTCAAAACCCTAAACCTTCAAAACCCTCAAAACCCTAAACTTGCAAAAATCTGCAAAATGCTAAACCTGCAAAACACTTTCAAATGCAATGCGAGATTGAATGAACACAAAGCGATTGAAACTCCAATAATGGTATATCATAGGATGCACAATCATTGTTTACGGTCAGATGCACAATCATTGTTTACCTTTTTGTTCCTTGAAAGTGAGTATAAATAGCAAACATCCATGCACATAAAGCAATACTAAGCAGAGAACACTTAAGCACTTTGCAATAGTATTTCATTATTTGGTCACAAATAAGAAATTATCGAAGGCAAGGAACAAAGCACTCATTGACCATTCAATCAACAGAGGGAAACATGCAACCAAACTTAGATGAGCAACTCAATAAGTTCATAACAATGAAAATTTCACACCACTTGCTCATAACCAAGCATGTTTAGCAAGAAGACATATCAAACACCAATGAAACAATGCGAGAAACCAAATTCATGATTAGAAAAACAAGAGAACTATTACATCCTTAGTGGTAACACATTATTGATCTTCTCAACCAATATCACCTTAAAAAAGTAGGGTTATATGAGGTAGCAAGCAAAGATCATCCCAATTGTCAATTAAAAGAGCTCAATGAAGCAGTAAGACCCTAAGAACAAGCAACGCCCATAATGAACTATGCATGCTGGTCAAGATAGTAAGAGAGTTCATTCATCATCAACACAAGTAGATGGCGCAACCCTTTAGGAGTAGACATAAATATCATCGGAAATACCATCAGTTAATCACTCAACAAAGCACCCCTAGTATTCATGCACACTTGAAGTAATAGGGTCAGTGAGGCAAACCAATGAAAGAACTTAAAACCATCTGAGAGCACTGATTGCATCAAAATATTAAGCCACAAGGATAATAAGATGTGACTGGTGAGGCCTTTGTTAGAGCCTTTAGAAGACTAAGTATCAAAGCAACTACCAATCCCCAGAGCTAAGAAGAATCTAGCCTTCCTAACATAGGATAAAATGAAGACCACACAGGTCAAATAAAATGAATTTCATGACAATTACGGAAATAGAAGAGCCATTACTTGAATGCCTTCCCGTAAATTCAAACAAACACAAAACCCTAAACCTGCAAAACCTGCAAAACCCTCAAAACCTTAAACCTGTAAAAACCTACAAAACCCTTTGAAATGCAACAGGAGACTGACCGAATGCAAAGTGATTGAAACTCCAACAATGGTATATCATAGGATGCACAATCATTGTTTAAGGTTAGATGCATAATCATTGGTTACCTTTGTGTGCCTTGAAAGTGAGTATAAATAACAAACATCCATGCACATAAAGCAATACTAAGAAGAGAACACTCCAGCACTTTGCAATAGTCTTTCATTATTCAGTCACAAATAAGAAATTATTGAAGGCAAGGTTCAAAGCAATCATTGACCATTCAATCAACAGAGGGAAACATGCACTCAAACTTAGATGAGCAACTCAATAAGTTCCTAAAAATGAAAATTTCACACCACTTGCTCATAACGAAGCATGTTTAGCAAGGAGACATGTCAATCACCAATGAAACAATGCGAGAACCTAAATTCAAGATTAGCAAAACAAGAGAACTGTTACATTCTTGGAGGCAACACATTGTTGATCTACTCAACCAATCTCACCTAAAAAGAGTAGGGTTATATGAAGCAGCAAGCAAAGATCATCCCAATCGTCAATTAAAAGATCTCAACAAAGCAGTAAGACCCTAAGAGTAGTCAACACCCACAATGAACTATGCACACTAGTCAAGATAGTCAGAGAGTTCGTTCATCATCAACACAAGTAGATGGCATGACCCTTTAGGAGTAGACATAAGAGCAGACATAAAGATCATCGAAAATACCTAAATACCTTCCCCTAAATTCAAACAACACAAAACCCTAAACTTGCAAAACCTGCAAAACCTGCAAAACCCTTTGAAATGTAACGGGAGACTGACTGAATGCAAAGCGACTGAAACTCCAAGAGAAAAAATAACAAAAATTCCAACAACAAGTTTAGGTGTTGAAAAACACAGAAGGTGAGGTGTTGAAAAAGACAGTGGCAATGGCTGGTAGGATTTTTCCTATCGGATAGACGTAGAAGCCATGTCTAAGCGTCTTCCATGTCCAAACCTTCTCAAGAGCTTCCCAGACCTGCAACCAAACTTGGAAAACATGAAAAAAGTATCAAATTAGCCAATGGCATAAATATACAAAGACAATTCGAAACAAAAACCATAAAAACTTGTAAATTTACCTTCGACCTCGAACTGGCTAGAAATTGGTACTGGCTCCTTCCAAAAAAATAGGCCGTGTGAATGAAACAACCACCAAGGTATCGTAAACCCTCGGCAGTCTAGAATGAACAACATTGGCAGGTGGAATGAAACAAGAACAACATAAACCATGTTCCGTTAATGAGCGCGTGCAAGATAACTAGCCAGGTTAGCAGGTCAACAACGGTGGACAAGGCGCACAAGTAATGGAGCCATCCCGCGCCATCGTCAGCGGAGCACTTCGCCCACAGACCAGACCTGAACAAAACTGCACGAAGTAGAACATACATCGCAGCAAACAAGCGGAAGCAAACTTACAAATGTGTTAAATGAGGGTTTTTGAATGCTGCCACCCACCACAACACGTGGCAGGACACATCGGGAAGGTATCGTACACTAGGTAGTGGCATCTACGTGCTAGTAGCTGAGGTGGAGGGGAGGGCGCATAGGTAATGGCATCCCTCCCCTACATCGAAGGTGTTCTCTTTGCGAAGTTGAGTTGGGCAAACACTGTTCAACCCAGCCAATCCCGGAGCCTCATTTTCTTCGTCCTCCGTCTAATGAAAAGTTGACACATGGAAAGAGTTTGCATACAATTTCATGTTTACTAGTTGTTGTTCGTCAATAGAGCCATTAATGCTCCTGCTACTGTTCAGGATTTTTTCATCGATCATCATTGGAGCCGTTAATGCTGTTGCTGCAGTTCACAATTTCAAAGATGCAGCAAAGGGGTTTTTCTCTGGGTTAAAAGCTAGGGAGCTTATTACTTCACTCTTAAAACTCCTTGTTTCAATGCAAATCGGTCATAGAACTGGGGATGAAGACGCTAAAATCACCTCTGATGGATTATGCCCCTTAAATAGTGCCAATTCTCAAAGCCATGAAGCACACCGTGTTTTATCATTTCTCTACTAGAGAGCATCACAAAGGTCTCAGATAATGTGGGTGTTGGGTTTGAAAGGCATTATTGATTACATCTTAGAAGATGTTGTGGATAACTCTGCTAGTGATGTCAATCTCCGCCAATTTCCTACAATCGTCCAATCGATTTCTCTGCTTTCATTTAGATTGACAATTTCTAGCTCCTTTAAATTCTCTGCTAATTTATTTGTTTGAAATTGTCTGTTAACTTCGATGAATTTGGTGTTACAGGCAAGTTTCGCGTGTGTGATCACGACCATCTGTCCTCTTGTTTCTTTGGGAAGAGTCATTCACTTGCTAAGGTGGCAACACTGTCATCCTGCCTTCAACTTGCCCTGGAAGGTAGATGATTTTCCTATCCTTGCTCCGTCAAGCCCTACTTATCGATAACACATGATTTGTTTCTGAGCCATTGAGCCCCACTGAGGAAATTGATCTAATTTCAGCAGAGAAATGGTTGTTTTAGTTGTCGAGCCTGAGAGGATCACAAGTTTAAATATTTGGTCATCAAGGAATGTAAAGTGTTTAATAAAAAATGCAACCAAAATTGTTGGAGAGAGATTGGGAGAATGCCTGCATTAGTGTGCGCAGAGTTTAGAAGAAGATCATGATTGAACTAGTTCGAATGCATTGGAGTGGGTGAGTACATATGCTTCACAAAACCTTAGAGTATGAAAGTTGTGACCTACAATCTATTGGAATGCTCCTCACATTGGCTTCGCCAGTGTTCTCTAGCGTATGGACATTATGAATATGTTTGTTTGAATTGCATGGTGTTGGAACCGAGGCTTGATATTAAAGTAACCTCTACATAGTCATTACTTTCTCACTAAGACACTTGGTTGTGTGGAAATAATGGCAGCCATTTCTGTGCTAATTAACTAGAACAAGTTTTGAAAGTGATTTAAAAAAAAATAAAATTTATGGTGGTAAAGATTTTATTTTTCTTTATGGTTATAAGTTCATACATTTGAAATTAAATTATAAATATATGATTTGATTTATTTTTGTAATGTTAGTTTCCTATTTTTTTTTGTTAAGGAACGGATATAAGTAAAATCAAAATAAGTTTATATTAATTGAGAATTTATTGATGGAAATGAATATTTTTAGTAATTAAAATTTTTTAAAATAAAAGATTTTAAATTCCAATTTAATTAATTAATTTGTTTAGTGAAATTTTTAATTTGGTTATAACTCTAATTTTTAAATGAACCGATATTTGCCTCACCTGCCACCCGCATTGTAAATTAGGGATCTAAACCTACAACATCAAATTACACAACATCTTCAACTATACCCAATTAAACTACACCCCTATCACTATATATATAACAAACACAAAAATTAAGCTACTATTATAATTTTTTAATTATATTTATTTTCCTTACCCATGTTTCATATTACTATATATATATAATGATTACATGATTTAAAAACTGGTCAAACTAATTGATGTATCTGTGTTTTTTTTAACCATACATAAATAAATAAATAATGTAATATATAGGATACTGATACTAAATTGGTAATTTAGTTATAAATCCAAAAACATATTTTAAATTTAAAAGATTGCAATCTCATTAAAAAATAATAATAAAATATAAACTAACAACTTAGTTTTTTTTTTCAAAAACAATCCCGGTTGGCGGAACATGGAGTCATTTATTAATATGGAAAATGAGAAGAATAAACAAGTTAACAAATTTATAAGTTACGTATTAATCAATCGCCACCGCCTTTCCCGAAGCTCAAGGGAGCAGCCAACGAATGTTTCATTGTTGATTTCGTTTGCGCATTCTTTAAATTGCGGGGTCAGGGTCGACAAAAACTGTATCCATAGTGCTTGATATTATGTAGGGTTTGTATCTTTGCGTCATGTGTTTATTTTTTTCTTACCTATAATCAATTGTATCTTCTTCCCTTGTTTTTAATGAAGCATGATGCATCTTTAATATTTTGATCCGCTATAATTTGCTCATTACATGTGAAATTAGGTTGTGACTTTAATGGATCTGGTTTGAATGACATTTTCTAATCATTGTGCAATATCAATAAAGGATTCGATCTATAGATCTGGTGAGATTATTGAGATACAACTAAAGCTATAATCTGTGTATTGTATTTGGGGTCGCTAAAAGCCATGTGAGGGTTTTGTGAGAGAATTTTTAGACCTTGTCTTTGCGGGTGCGCTTGCAAGAGGGTCTAAACATTTTTAAAGAGTTCTATTTTTTCCTTGTTGCCGGGAAGGTTTGTAGCGGACACTTTTTCTTGGCGATGCCTCTCCCATTCGTGTAAGGTTTTCTAATCTTGTCCTCATAGATGAGCACATACTCATTTTAGTTTTCATTCATATTATGCTGATAACAAACATGTACACAGGACGATCAGTTGCAGTATGATGAGGGTTTCCGACATAAGGGTTCCTACTTTGGTAAGCTTTATAAATTTACAAGTGGAAGCAGTTTCAATGCCCTGCGCAAATATTAGGAACAACAAAGCGAAAATTGTAGTCTTGTAGGAATTTTTGTTTGCTTACACTTCTCAAATGAATTATTTTCATATTGTCATTAAGAAATATGAATATTGAAGTAGAATAATGTTAAAATGGAAATATAAAAGAGAAAGGAAAAACCTTGAAAGTAAAAGATATTAAAAGCACAACAAAACGACGTTATAGGCTAAACAAAGGATGTATGTGGTTTATTCTTAAAAATATAACTAGAAATTTTCCCTAAAGGTGCAAAGATACACCGAAGTAATAGAAGGTTTGGGAAGATTCAGAAGATCAGGAAAATTGTGAAGACATAATGGATTAGTTTTCACACCACTGCTTTTACCAGTTGGGTCAATACAACTCAAAGGACACCTTCAAAGAGCTAGACAAAAAATTGAAATTGAATAGGTAGAGATTTCCCATGAGATGTTGGAGCCACTCTTGAGTTTACAAATGGTGATCATAGGTCTCTCTGACTTACCCATGTCCAACTCTTCTCTTCTTAACGTAAGGACTACCGTAATAGAAGTCATGATGATTCAAGTAGGTGCACATGATATGAAGGCACTAAAATTGATTTTGACAGATTTTCATTAGAGTAATTCCAAGGAAACCTATGAGATTCCCAACTTTCTATTCCTTCGGTGTGCCTTTGCACCTTTAGGGGAAATTGGTAGTTTTAAAATTAAATGCAACTCTCTTACCCCATTCTGTTGATTAATGTTGGGTGTACTTATATGGATCCTAAAACCATGATTATATATTTAGATTATAAAACATGAATTGCTTGAGGGTGGAAAAGATAGGCCCCTATTAATTTTTCTAGTATGAGCAGTGCCACACACTTGTTTGATAGGTTGGGCTAGAGATTCAAATGTTTAGCTTAACCTTTGGAACATAAAATAAGATAGTGAATTACAAATATTGACAACATTCAAACTTGCATCCTTATGAATTTTAAAGATAAAACATGGAATGACAACTAGATCACTACTAAGAAGAAGTTGAAATATTAAAAAGATTGTAAAAATCCTAACTTGGTTGATCAAAACTATTATTGTAACATTATGAGCTTAGAGAAAAAAAAATGAATATTGTCTAAGATAAGACAAATGTTCATGACATCCATAGTGAAATTGGTCATTGGACTGACTCAAAAACACATTGGGATGAGCAAAACTATAAAATTTATGATGCAAAGTAGGTTAAGGATGAGTGTCATTTCCTTTTAACTTGCCCTACCCTTAATAATATAAGAAATAGCTTTACCTAATATGTAATTTAATTACTCTTCAACGATTCTATCTTACTGAAATAATGATGGCTTTAGTGCTTTTTATCCACCATATTTAAATACAAAAGTTGACATTTTGAAGATATTTAGTCTAATTCATTTTATCTGTATGGTATACCTTATTGGTACTAGAGGACTGTAAGCATAATCATATCATTGGAATATAATTGATAATTGAAATGCTAATGAAGCTATGAAAGTATGTTTTGAAAAAAAAGAAGAAAAAAGCCAAAGGAGGAGGTGCTTTGATTTTAAGAGTAATTGCATATTGATTTGTAATGTATTTATCTTCATTTTTTTGTTTTGAATAACTATGGGGGATCTAAATTAGTCTCTGATGTCATTAAATAAAAGGAAGAATGCATGGATTTAGTCCTTCATTTGCTATTTACAAATAAGCAAATGGGATTTACATCAATGTAAGTTGTCATATTGACCCAAATAATTTGTTTGAATTCTTGTAACTTTTCCCCATTCATTCCCCAAGGAGGGTGCCCCAGTGTGGACCTCCCCATTTTGCTCCGACTCAATGGAAAAAATCCCCACATGGATATCAACATGATTTCCAACTCCTAGGAAAATTTGCAACAAATCAACCCAATGGTACCAACCCCAATGACTCCCCAACACCATAATGATAACACGTACCAGACTAGTACAACTCTAAGGAAAGACAACTCATGGAAAAGGATGAACACTTTGTATCATTATGCTGGAATTATAGGCTACCAAATTTACCAAACTGCCCCCCTTCAATCCTGTAAGGACATAGTAATCAAGGGAACCTCCCATCATAACTGCCTTAGTACTATGGACAACTTTGAACGCATATTTGAGCAAGTGGCGATCCCTTTGAAGCATGCCTAGGCCGCTCCAATGATGGAAAAAAATGTGCTCTCTCAATCTCAAGAAAATTTTGCAAATTGAGGTGCCCTCACCCCCTTCTTAGGACCATGTAGAGTTTCCTCCATATATTATCCTTTATGGTTGGGGAATTTAATCATATGCGACCTGTAATTCGAGCAGTAGTAAATTGGGCCATCCGCTTCTTCAACACAAGCTCCTTGACCACTATGGTAAGGTCAATTTCACTCCAATTCAATTTCCTTCAAATCAAATTACTGTTATTTGGGCCTCTCTTTGGCCATCTTGGATTGTGTATTGAAGCATCCTTACCCAACCACTCAATTCAAAGAAACCTTCTCATTATCCTTTGGCCCTCTTAGCCCCCTTCGTTCATCCCTCAATCCAGCCTCAATGTCATCTACCCCCTTGTTTACATTTTGTCCTCATATGGCCTCCACTCCTCTCTTTCATCTTTAATTATCCCCTCACTATCCTTTAATGACTCGTCCATCTAGATCAACCTCCCTCTTTTTACAATGCTCCCTCTTCTCTCTCATGTCAACCCCCCCATCACTATGGCTTGAAGCAATCTTGCAACCTTTCATCAAGGAATAGGTAGAGGCTTCCTCTTTGCCTCCCCTCCTTCATCGAGCAATCTGCCTCCCGCCTCTCAGCAAAGAGCCCGAAATCAAGCTATGAAATCCCAATTAGCTTACCGTGAATAGGTCATCCCAAACTTGGTCTTCTAGGAGATTGCTTGCTATGAAGCCCTTGTCCGAAAAGAGTGTAGATATATGCTAGATCAACATGTGTAGGCTAAAACTCAAAATTGGATTCCCAGCATGGGCACTTCTACATGCTCTAGACAAAAAATTTATATGCAGGCTATCAAAGTCTACTAGCATACCAAAACTCTTCTTGGGCACATTCTTACTGACTACCACACTAACCAACAACATAACATTCACAAGCTTGTTAAATTTGAATAGAACTGGAAGAAATGGATTGTAAGCTTGATATTCATCTGAGCATATGCAGTCACAACCCCTTCCCTAGGAGTGCACCTAATACTAAGTAGGAAAGATATGAATGGTAGTCATCATGTTTGCTCAATTTTTTTCTCACAACTCTTCCAATGGATATTCCATGTTTATGATTTTTCATTCCATGTTCAAATAGTCTTTGTATAGTTGTCTTGTCTTATGTACCTTTTGTTTAACTAATACTATCATCAAACGAGGTTATCATAACCTCAAGACCTTATTGCTCAACCTCTAGTCTGGTTTACCTCTGGGAAGATTAGATCCAACAAGCTTTTAAATCTATGTAACTTTTTGAAATCAATAGTTGTAGTTTTGGTAATTAAGAATAATAAAGAAGACAACAAGAAAAAATTTTCATTTTTTAGTCATCTACATTATTGTGTCATTTGATCACAATTAACTTATGTATTATGCTCAAACATTAAATTTTGATGAAACAATGAGCAATGAGGATAAGTATAGTTACAATGCAACTAGAATCATGTGAATTCTGCCCTATCTTCATATGTGATACCTACAAGCATACCCATGCTTATGAATGAAATGCCCCAATGAACACATCATATAGAACCTATAATTATAATTATGTTGGCACATGGTTGGTACACATGTTGACATCAAGTTGCCACATGGTTGGTACACACGTTGACATCTATTGCCATCATTAATGCTTAAATCTCTTTTACATCAATTATGCCATAAACAATATTTATCATAGTTGATAAACCAACATAGATCCAAGTCAAGCTTTGATTTATCAAGTACCAAGAGGTATCAAAATGGTTTTTACAAACATTTTATTTTTATTTTTTATTTTAAATATTAACATGATATTGTAATCATCTCAATTTTCCAATCCCCAATGAGCTTCTCAGTGCCTAGTAGATACATGGATATCGAATAGATGCATGGCATGCTGGTTGCACATACAAAACCTGTATTTCTTAGATATCATTTTTTGGGATTCAACTGCGTTAAGTAAGTCATTCATCTATGCCCATTTCCATGAGAGGTAGTCATAATTGACTAATTTCTCATGGTTTTTGAATAGTCCACTTAGCACTTAGTGCATCGGTGTAGAAATTTCACTTGTAGAACAAACTGATATATGCAATGTCCTAAAGCATAATACTTGTTCTACTTCTACAAAACATTAAGCGGAAGCATAATCGAATTCATGAGCAACATCAAGTAGAAACATGCATAACTGATCAAGAGAAATAATCACACGTAACACAAGATATATCCAGGGGAAAGCACCAACATAAAACCCCAACCATGTATTATCAATCAAGTGTAGATCCTCAACAACATACAAAAAGAATTAGCTCAATAGCTATCCTGCTCTCTCTTTAATCAGAAGATCCTGATGATCTTCAATCAAAAGATGAAAATCATGGGCTACCTAGGCCTCAATATATAGGCTTTAAGTTGGCCTAACCATACCCGCTGTCACCTCAGGTCCAACTACGTAGTCATATAAGAAAATGGATTCCTTCCTCATGCAAGGAATGCTTACTAGAAATATCCTAGCATCTGATAGTACACTGTCCCTCATCTGATCTCAACTGGGTCTTTGTCTGAACTGCCATGCATCAGTTGTTCATGAGAAAATACTCAGTTATTAGTTGTCACATGCATGCAAGCATTAACAAACTGAATATAGAAAATTTAACAACTTGTTAAATAATCTAACTGGACTTGACTAGTTAGAACTAAGTCAACTGATTCTCTCATTATAGAACTGAACTTTATCTCCTTTAATCAAGGGATAAATTCCTAAATCAAGGGAGAAAATAATTGCATGATCTCACAAAGAATTCAAGTTTAATTTTCCATAACTGATTAAATCATGGAGATTAATTAATTAATATTTTAAACTGCTGGTAAGACCAAATTCGTTTTTACTTCCTATAGTTATACCAGGGACTGCTAAAGATAGGAAGGGACCTAGAAATGCTATTTTTAGAACTTTCTATTTTTAGTAATTTCACCTCTCACCCAATGTGGCCAATGACCTCACTAGCCAAACTGCTATTTTTAGACATGATATTTTTAAACATGCTATTTTTAGCACATTCTAAATTTAACATTTCTTGTTGCACATTTTTCAACACTCCCTCTCAACAAGAAAGGCTTCCTCTCGAACCTGATCCTATAACTCTAGAATGTTTTGCATGCAATACATGTACCTGGTCCACTTGCTCCAACAACACTTGGAACAAAAAACACTCCCAACTGACCACTCTGTTGGGCTACGAACATACTCTGATGCTGAAGCTCTACCTGCTACTGACAAGTGCTCCCTCTCTAACATCTGCGCTACTGCAACATCTCCATGCATCTCGCACCATTGCACACCTCTCTGTGCCACCTAGCAATGTGCAAAACACTTGTGCCTCTCGCATTGGTGCAGCCTGCTAGCTATGTGCTGTCCTGGGATTCCATGCACTGTTGCTCTCTGTGCCGCTCCATCCACATCTGTCTCTACCCAATCAGTCAGTTCTTGCTACTCCACATTGGGGCTCTTGTAGCAAGGTCTCATCCAAGAGGTTGGGTACCTCAAGGATCTTGCCCCTCCTCCTTGGGACGATCACTCTATATCGCCCCACCTCCTACTTGGAGGTATGGCTGCATGTGATCCCTCAACCCACCTGGCTCGAAGTTTCCCCCTACTGGAGGTCTCTGCATGAGTAGATGTCTCTATTCGATCTCCACTTAGCTTCCCTTGTTGTGGCTGCTCCACAACCTCCTGAAGCTGCTTCACCAATCGTGGGTCCTCCACAATTGTCTAAGACTTCTTTTGGCTCTGCATGTTGAGAAGTAATATACCCTCCCTCTCAACCTCCAAGTCTCTAACCTTTGCCTTGCTCCGCAAGGCTTTGCATGCATCTTGTACCTCAAGTGCATACAGGTTCTTAGCTAGCACACCAATCTATGTCCACTTTCCCACCGTCATAATTTTTTTTAGAAAAGGAGTTGATTTTAAATCAGCGATATCTCCCTCATCCAAACTCTGATTCAGCCAATTTTTTTTTTTTCCTGCAAGGAATCCAAATCTACTATTTATTTCTGAAAATTTTGTACAGAAATTTTTAGATATGCTCTGCAAACTCTCGACCCAAAACTCAAAACTTTGAAATCTCCTCTCAGTATACTGTTCTTGCTTGATCACCTGTGCTCGATACCATGTAGAAATTTCACCTGTAGAACAAACCGATATATGCAATGTCCTAAAGCATAATACTTGTTCTACTTCTACAAAACATTAAGCAGAAGCATAATCGAATTCATGAGCAACATCAAGTAGAAACATGCATAACTGATCAAGAGAAATAATCACACATAACACAAGATGTATCCAGGGGAAAGCACCATCATAAAACCCCAACCATGTACTATCAATCAAGTGTAGATCCTCAAAAACATACAATAAGAATCAACTCAATAGCTATCATACTCTCTCTTTAATCAGAATATCCTGATGATCTTCAATCAGAAGATGAAAATCATGGACTACCTAGGCCTCAATATATAGGTTGTAAGTTGGCCTAATCATACTTACTGTCACCTCAGGTCCAACTATGTAGTCATAGAAGAAAATAGATTCCTTCCTCATGTAAGGAATACTTACTAGAAATATCCTAGCATCTGATAGTACACTATCCCTCATCTGATCTCAACTGGTTCTTTGTCTGAACTGCCATGCATCAGTTATTCATGAGAAAATACTCAGTTATCAGTTATCACATGCATGCAAGCATTAACAAACTGAATATAGAAAATTTAACAACTTGTTAAATAATATAACTGGACTTGACTAGTTAGAACTAAGTCAACTGATTCTCTCATTATAGAACTGAACCTTATCTCCTTTAATCAAGGGATAAATTCCTAAATCAAGGGAGAAAATAATTGCATGATCTCACAAAGACTTCAAGTTTAATTTTCCATAACTAATTAACTCATGGAGATTAATTAAATAATATTTAAAACTGCTCGTAAGACCAAATTCATTTTTACTTCCTATAGTTAGACCAGGGACTGCTAAAAATAGGAAGGGACCCATAAATGCTATTTTTAGAACTTTCTATTTTTAGCGGTTTCACCTCTCACCCAATGTGGCCAATGACCTCACTGGCCAAACTACTATTTTTAGACATGCTATTTTTAGCAGGCCTATTTTTAGCACATTCTAAATTTAACATTTCTTGTTGCACATTTTTCAGCAATTGGGTGATACTCATAAGGGTAATTTCTTCCCGAGAGAAAGATGATGTGATACACAAAATGTTGTTTTGATTTTATTTTTTTAATTAACATGGATATTGTGATGATAATGGAACAAAAACATTACTCGCACTACACCATTGGGCTATAAAAGTGCTTAATAGCACAATAAGAATGATGATATATTACCTCTAAAAAAGAATGCATTGTTAGTGGCCTACTCACATGGTAATATGTAATTAGAGTCTAAGTATGTATATGTCTTTTTTTTACCACATTATAGTAAATATCATTGCATTGAGAGCATTTTACAACTTGGGTAAAATTTGTGACACATATCACACTTGTAAACCATAATGGAATACAATAAAATGATTTAAAATATTGTGTGTGTGTGTGTGTGTCAGTTGGGTTTATCTCATGCAGTTAGGAGGAATGATTGTTATCCTCGTTACTCAGGTTCAATTCCTGTAAATGACATGACGATCCTTGGTGTAATTTCTTTTTTGATGTTAAGTCTGATAAGTTCCTTGATATAGAGTATAAATATATTTGTCCCTTGAAGACTTAAACATGTATATTCCTGATAAAGAATCTAAAGACATTTCTCAAGAAAAACATATGTATGTATATATGTATATGTATATATGGAATATAATAAAAAGATTTAAAATATAATACATGTATGCATGTATGTATGTATTATATTTTAAATCTTTTTATTATGTTTGTTTATCTCAAGTAGTTGGGTTGAATGGTTGTTATCCTCATCACCTAGCTTTAATTCCTACAAGTGACATGTTGTGCTCATATTGGGTATATCGTTGTAATGGCTTTGAACCTTATTGTTGAATGACCTTGAGTCCTAAAATCCATTCTTTTAAATATTTTCCAAAAAATCAAAATTACTATAGGCTAAGGATTTTACTATTATTATCATTTCAAAAACATAACCAAGAGGCATACGCATGTAACTTCTCTAAAACTAGTCTATAATCAAAATTGTTTCACAACACATAGATGAGTCTAAAATAAAATAAAAGTATGCCCATTTTGGGCTTCCTACATGTCTTCTACTTTTTGCTAGGTCTCTTAGTCTACGAGTTTAATTTCTATATCCCATATGCCAATTTGACTTGTTTCTTCTCCTCTATCCAAATTAGGAACAATCATAATAGACATCCTTGAGGGGGAAACTTCCAAATGCGATCTCCTAGATAACCCCATAATTAATGGATAAACCATAGTACAGTTAGCCTCTAGCTTCTCAATCCATGTTTTTGTTGAGTCACAATTGCTAATATGTTTGCATGCCTTAGAGTTATGAACTCCATATTAATTAGAGATGCTATTATTCAAATTAAAATTTTTTGTTTGATTAATCAAGAAGTCTATCATGCCTCCTTAGAGTTCATTGCATCTCCAAAACTTCATAGCAAAAACAACGTTTGAGATATTATGTTTTACCATCCTCCTATTATTTTATCTTTAGCTTGAAAATACACTCAATCCAACATTAGTTCGAACCTAGGGAAGACTATTGAAAACCCAATCCCTAGATGAAGTCATGATGACTCCAATAAACTAGAGGAAGAGAACCTTATCCACTAATCCTATGGAGCACTCAACATGAGGGTGATTCCCAAAGCTCCAGTGTAACCCACAATTACACAAAGAGGAAGGATAAGTTATGGAGGCCACAATATTCTCTTACTTTGATCAAAACAAAGGAAGGTTAGTTGGGCTTACAAATTGAATTATCTCATCATTCCAAACTATAGACATAACTCTTCGTTTAATATTCTAAGATACCATTGAGAATGGTATGTAGAATGGTACTTGAATTTTGAGTGACATTAATGCCCTTTTGTTCATTGTTAATATAAGATGCCACTTTCCTCTTGATACATCTACCATTATAACCTTGGTTTATGTATGTTATGACTTAAACTATGGAATATGGGAAAATGATATAGATTCTCCCTTTTTTCAAAAAATTATGCATTTATATTGGTTTCTCCATTAGTTAAGGGGTCCACTTGTTTGTTGTGTTCTGTTAGTACATAAAAGTACTCTAACATCTCAATCCTCTTTGATTCTTGATGCATTCTAAATATAATTTTTATTGTCATACAGTCCTTCAAAGGAGAGGATTGGTGCATGACCCTTATAATAAATGATAAATCACTTCTAATCATAAGATTTCTAGTCTTCTCGGCAGTAAGAATCCCAAGTCCTTTGAAGAGAGCTAAAACATTGACTTGATTTTTGAAATCTTCTCCCCATTCCCACTTGAAACTAGTTTCTTATTTCCTTTGGAGTAAAAAATGAACCTTACGACCACCACCACCCTCCTCCCCACCCAGAAACCCACACTACACCTTCCACCTCTTTTAAAATTCCATAATATTAAGAAAAATGAAAAAGGATTAACTATCATAGTATTAATATTTAAATTAATATAGATCCATCTCAATTATAACTCTCTCTCACACACATTTAATGAAATATTAAGTAAAAAACAACTAATACTTTTCATGTTTTTTCACGAAAGGAAAAACTACCAAAGGAAAGAAAAGAGTGACTAGTCATATAAATTCAAAGCATGAACTCCACAAATACCCTCTCATCCCTTTCAAGATCTCATTTTTATTAACTAAAACATGAAGATAGTATATGAAGAGGGGTTGAATTGGAAAACAAGAGTACAAACCCAAAAAAATATGACTATATTGGAAAATATACATTTCCCAATAGAAGAAGGAAGGGGAGTGATCCAATCATTGTCTTACCATAATTAAGACTAATTGCTTCATGAATACCTAAGTAAATTCAAACAGATTGCCAACATAAAATAGTTTCAAAAACAACACATAATTATCTTGCATGAAAATTTCTTTCTCCGCTAAACAAGATAGGCTCTAGAGTTTTCTATCTTCCCATTAATTTTTTTGTTCCACACATTTCTCTATTATTTCTTGGCTTGACTTCCTCCCCCTTGTCAGTGGAGGAGACATATGCATGTCTCTTCTCAAAACTTTTGTAATGGAAGGGGAACTAGAACTTTTAGGGTGCTTCATTTCCCTTTCCTCCTTTTCTTTTCTTGACTAATGATAGGCTTTGAGTAATTCAAATGTGAATTAAATTTTATTAACGTGAGCCATATCTAAATACATTGAGATATGACCAGTGGTTTCATTTTCTAACAGGTTCGATTACTCTTCCTGTCATTGTGACTCTTCATATTTCTCCAAAATAAAAGTATTTATGATAATATTTACAAGGAACCATAATCCCTAGGATTAAGTATCTAACATACCCCAACCACACACCCACAAAGCCACAACCCCCCCCCCCACCAAACTAAATCTAAAGAGGTGTTTTTGAATCCAAGCATCATTTTAAACTTTTCAATTTTTTCACTTCCAATTGCTTTAGTGAAGGTGTTTGTAATTTTCTAACTTATGTAACAATGTATCAAATGAATGGTCTTGGCCTCTACTTAATGTCTATTCAAATGGTATGTGGTGTTGATGTGATTTGTTCAATTATGGAATCTATGATTCTTGACCAAATTTATTGAAGAAGTGTTTTCAATCAAAAGTGGAGCAACATTCACCTATTTCTCTTAAGGATCCTCTAATATCTTCTAGCTCCACACAATATCCTTTGTTGTCTCTACAATAGACACATACTTTACCTATGTAGTGGGATTTGCTGGAACTGATTGTTTACATGATCTCCAAGAGATAACTATTGATCCATGACTTATGAGATATCTTAAAGTAGACACTCTATTCTCCTTATCACCATCAAAGTATAAATCTAAATATCCAACTAGTTTAAATTCCTCCAACTTAGAGTATTTGAGCCCAAAGTCTGAATTACCTTCAAGTACCTTACAACTCTCTTTGTGTCATAACCAATGCCATTTAGAATATTTTTACGTAAACCTAGAAAATATCCTAACTGCAAATGAAATATCTGGGCTAATAGTGGTAAGGTAGACGAGACTCCCCACAATTTGTCTTTTATTTAGTTGCATCCTCATAATCATTCACTTATTTGATGTTATCTTCAAATTTTTTCTCCATTGGAGTAGGCAAAGGATTACAATAAATCATGTCAAATTTATTCTAGAAATCTCCAATGTGATTCTTTTTGGAAATGAATATATACCTTGGATTTCGAGTTACTTTAAATCCCAAGTAATGGTGAATATTACCCATGTTTTTCATCTCAAAACCCTTATTTAGTTCCTTCTTTAATGATGAAATATATGCTTTGGTGTTCCTTGTTATCAAAATATCATATACATACACCACAATATATACAACAAATTTTCCAACTTTCTTGATAAACAATTTACATCTTCAAGATTAAAGTGCTTCAAATTATTGTTCAAAAGATGCTTCATAAGCTTTTCATACCATGCATGAAGTGCTTGCTTTAGACCATACGAATACTTGGGGAGCTTGCATACCGCATGTTCTCGATACTTCACAACAAATCCTTCTAGTTGAGACATGCAAACATTCTCTTCCAAATCCCCATTCAAGAAAGTTGTCTTCGCATCCATGTGATGAATATTCCATGTATTGTATGTTTCCAAAGAAAAAAAATCATGGATAATAGCCTATTTTATTGTGGGAATAGAAGTCTCCTCATAGTTTATGCCTTCTTTTTGTGCATATCCTTTTGCCACAAGCCCCACCTACAACCAATTGGTTTGGTTCCAAATGGAGGATCCATCAACTTCCATGCCCATTATTGATGACAACATCATACTCCTTCTACATAGATTCTTCCACTCATCATGAGAGGAAACTTCTTTAAAGGAAGTTGGTTTAAAGTTAGTATATAAATGTAATTCACAATCATTGAAATTTCCATATCAATAACATCACCTGAATCTAAATCATCTACATCAACTTCATTGTCTTGTCTTGCTAAAATTTTAGTTTTTATCTTTTGCAAACTTATCAAGACAAACACTTTCTAGTGTCTTCATGAGCCAATTTTACATTTCTATGATGGTACAAGCTATTCCACTAATTGAGATGGTGTTTAATTTCCTTGAAGATTCAACCTTCTAAACCTCTGATTCACACCATCCAAATGAACCTCCTAGTATGGTGAAGTGGTTGGATCTTCTACATGAGGGAGATATGGTACTTAAAAAGGACATTATAGAGATTAATCCAATATAGTGATCCCCCTTTCAATATGTGGAATCTCGTTATGGAACTCATGATATATCTTTCCATGGGTAAATCTATAAAGATGATTAAGTTTTAAATCGACAATCTTGTTATTTTTAGTGGATTCATGAAAAATCACATATGTGGAATGAATGAACTATTTATTTCACTATTTGTAAATATGATATGCTTTAGTGGTATTTGAGTACCTGAGGGAGATGCACTTTTGACTCCTTGCACCTACTTTGTTTCTTTTCTCCTTAGGATTTAAGGCATAACTAGTGGAACCAAAAACTCTCAGATGTATCATCAAAGGAATGTAGTCGTACCACATTTCATAAGGAGTATCATCCCTAAGAACATGAGATGAACTTTTGTTTCTAAAATACACTACACACATTACTACATTAGTCAACAACATTAATTTCACATTGTTGAAAAATACCATATTCAAGAGTGTCATGTTCATTCTTTCTCCTATACCATTATATCGAGGATTGTATGGAATAATAGTTTGATACTTAATCTCGTGTTGGTGAAGGTAGACTTAAGCTCATTAAAAGTATATTACCCTCCATTATCAATACAAAGAGTGTCAATATGAGATCGTGGTTCATTTTCAACCCATACATGACATTTTTTTCACATGTTTTAAATGTTTGAGATTTTTATTTCAAAAAATAAACCCAACACATCCTAGTGTAATCATTGATAAAAGTCATGATCAATTTGTTACCATAAGAAAATTCAATAAGCATGGTGGTACACAAATAATAGTCTATTATCTCTAGTTTTCTACATTCTCCCAAAGTGGAATCATGAAAAGGTCAATTGCTATGTTTACCAAGGATACATGCATCACATTGCTTCAAAAATCCTTGGAATGGTAGGGAAACTAGCAACAAGCAACACCATTTTATTCAACATATGAAGACCATTATAATTGATGTTCCCAAATATAGCATGCCACAATAGACTAGATGGAAATGTACCTTCATTATGGTGAGGGGTATGCAAAATTATGTTCTTGTTCAAGTGTCATTTTTAGCTTCAACAATCTCTTGTCCCCCCATCCTGTCATGATGATCATGTTGTTGAAACACCTCCTTATTTCAATTTCTCCATCAAACATGTCAATAATATGGCCTTCTTGTTGAATATGCACACGAGATAGCAAGTTCCTTTGCAAACAAGGAAGATAGATGACATCATGTAAAAGAAAATCCAACAATAGAGGATGATGTCAATAATGTTCATAGATTTGAGAATAGATCTATTTGTGAAGTATATTGCACCCTCTACATTGTCATTCAATTTCTCTAAGAAGTCTCTAAAAGTTTATGTGACAAGTAGCACAAATGTCAAGCAAAAATGCATGACTTTAAGAAGCAAATGAAGTTTTGAATAATTCTTAATTAATGCCAATGTTGCAATGATCATTAACAAAACGATAGGAGTCAACGGCTTTAACTTTTTCTTCCCTTTGCTCCTTTATTTTATTTTCTATTAGGGGATCCTAGATATATTTGCATCTTTTCCATTCCTGCCACAATAGACACAACGAAAGATAAGTTCTCACACCTTGATTATGCCTAACCCCCCTTTCCACCCCTTCCACCCCCAACTGCACCCCCCCGAAATCCTCGCTTCTAAAATACTCCTTTACACATCCTCTCTTAACACGTTCTCCTCTAGAAGAATCATGTGATTGATTCTTCCTTTTTGTGGATGACACACAATCTCTCTAGTGGGAGAAATCATATTCATCTTGAAAACTTTCTCATTTTCTAAACTTTTCTCCACCAAAGTGTCAAAGTTGAGGGACTTCAATTTTCCATTAGCTTAACGTGACTCAAGATAGTGATATTATGTCGGGTAGAGGGCCTTTACAAAGGCCACGAGAGTAATGTCTATATTCAAACTAGTAGCATCAATGTCATGCATGATGGATTTAATTTTAGATTTTAGAGTCTTGGGATCATTATCATTCACCTCTAGGTTGAAAAGCTTCAATAACAATTGTATTAGCTACAATTCTGAATGTGATTCGTACAAATTTTTCAACTTATTCAAAGCACCCCAAGAATCTTTGATAGATCTCATGTGTTTGACAAAAAATCTTTTGGTAAAAATCACATAGGAGAAAATCTGGTCGACGCGTTCGCGTTTCAAACCAACTAGTGTGGTTCATCATCAGGACAAGATGAGGGACTCGATCTAGGCATCTAAATAACAACTAGTTTGACTTAAGAACCATTATTAATACTAACAAGATAAAAAATATTTTATAGAAAGAAATAATTTATTCAAAATAAATTAATTACAGATAAA